>JAEQBH010009041.1:0-151303 GCA_016808115.1 Tetrastigma voinierianum | reverse complement strand
TCCATGTCATGCGATCGTGCGACTACATTGAACTTTGTTCAAACGGTACCAAACCCGCCTCAATCATGAATGTGGCGTTTGATTTCAACCATGCACTCACACCCATGAAATGCGATGCTCCAGTGCATATGCAATGTAATGACCCATTGCATGTTAATGTCATGTCACATATGTAATAAATGCCACATAAACAACTTAAATCATACATTTCATCATGTATCATGGAAAATCATATCATATTCATATAATCTCTAAGTAAACACTCATTTCAATGTCGATATATTAATACACATATATCAATATTTTATCTAACAACAATAACCAAACATGTCATTACAAAATCAAGCAATAACACCCTTAATCCTCAAGGCCAATTGTGACATATAATGTGCCCACAAAACAGCCCCAAAAGGCTCCTTAAATTGACCATAAAACAGGCCTTAAAAGGCCCCTTAAATAGGCCACATAAAATCGGCCATGATCAGTTTTAATCCAAACCAATCCTTAACATAATCCTTTGAACATACCATAAACAATTCCAAATCATTACAAACCCGGCCATAAAGGCAAAAAAAACCAAAAATCGTCAAAAAAGCAGTCAAAAGCGGCCCCTTAAACAACTCAGCAGTCGTATGAATAACTATAAATCGGTCGATAAAACCCGACAACTGACCTCTTAATAGGCCATAAAGCGTAAAACATCCCTTAATAGGCCATAAAATCGGCCAAAAATAGTCCAAACAACCCCTTAAACAACTCCAAACAGTCATTTAAAATAGCCACCAAACAACCCTATAAAACGAGCCAATAGCCTTAAATGACCGTAAAGCGGTGAAACAACATATGACTCAGAATAGTCATTTAAAACAATACTTCAAACAACCCCTCAATTAGCCATAAAACCAGCAGCTTGACTTCCCTTTAAACCGGCCATAAAACTGGTCAAACAGTCCCTTAACAACCCAAAGGTAAAAATAAACCAAAGTAGGAAAGAACCCTACCTCTTTGAAGAATAGTAGAAATGGTAGGAGGCCTCAAGAATATCTCCTAAGCCCAAAACCTTTGATTTCCCCAAATCTCCTCATTCGGATTTTTGGTGAAACTCTTTGTTTTTGGTACACACGCGTAGCCCTCGTCGAGGAGATGAACTTTAGTTCTTGGCTCGACCAGATTTTGGCTTTAGACGGAACTCAGGATCTGAGAAAGAGTCTTTGACTCATTCTTCCTCCCCCTCTTTCTCTCCCATAGTCAAACTATAAAATCCTGATATTTTGTCCCAAAAACTAATTTCTAACCTTATATTTAAAGTTAAGGACTTGACCCACGTCGCGCCACGTGTCCATGAATTGTTCGGGTCTGTTTTTTCCCCGAAACAATTAATTTTGTCTTGGTTTAGGTTAAAATTATTTTATATGAACTTTATTTAAAGTTTTTTCTAACTTTCATAATTTTCTCAAAAATCTCGTTTTTTGGGGATCACCAGTTCTGATCACCACTGCGTGAAAAATCCGACTATTCGGAATCATAAAGTCGCCTAGGTAACTATATTTCTTGGGAGCAGTCGATAGCGAGTCCATTCATCATCTAAAACTATAAAATTTCAGGTTTGCAACCCATGCAGGCGTGACACAATTTCACGTTTACAATTTTAGAAAAAAACAAATTTATAAGGTTTTACATACCTTTCTTGGAGAGAGTTTTCCTGCTTTTTTGGATTCTATCAATGCTCTTATATCAAAGCAAACAGTGTTGACTGAGGCCACTGGTGGGAAAGGATCCTCATCGATTGTCATAGCCTCTTTTTTGTCAAGGAACTTGAGTATCCCTTTGTTGATACTGTCCTCTATGACATTTCTGAAACCCCAACATTTATTAGTAGTATGGTTCCATGAATTGTGGTACTTACAGTAAGCCTTTCCCCTTAGCTCTTCCTTTCTGGGGATCCGGTGGTCTTTAGGAAAGGTAATGAATTTTTCTTTCACCGGGAAATCAAATATTTCCGCAGTCTTCGCTACCTCAAAAGTATATTGGACCCGTGTATCAACAATTTGTGCCTTCTTCCACACATTATGTGTCTTTTCTACCAAAAGAGGACAAGTGAATGTCCTTGTAGTAGATAGATCTGCCACTATTAGTTCCTGATTCACCTCTTGACAATAGGTTCCCATGGACTTTTTCCTCTTGTAGCTTTATTCCTTTAGCACTCTTCATACTCTGTCACCTTAGCTTCAAGGTCATAAAAATCTCTAAATTCCATACCTTGAAATTTTTTTCATAACTCAATGTCGAGACCTCTTTGGGAAATTTTTACGTACTTTGTCTCTAGAAAATGGATCTTGCATTTGTTTTCTCATCTTATTGAAATAGGAGATAAACAAATTAATAGTCTCCCCATTTATTTGAGTAACTGCAGACCAGGTTCTAGATGCACTTCAAGTTCAGCCTCGAATAACTAAGTGTGGAGGCCACCTTTCCATCTCCTTGACTTTGTATGGAGTTCATTGAAGTAATGTGTATACAGTAAGATGTTGCCCACTGTCGAGAGTTAGGAAGCAAGTATAAGCAGAAATGTGGAAATTCTCATAGTTAATGACACCACCGCATTTGCATAGTGAATCTAGCAACATGCACCGGGAGGTGGATTAATGTATTCTCAAGAACCAGGATAAATCAGGGATCATGTACCCCCTTGGGTAGGGGTTTTGCCTATCTATCATCTTTGGATAAGGTTTGTAGAACTCCGGGCGGCCAATTTGCCTGAGGCTTGGCCCATGTAATTCTTGTACCACCTCTTTGATTACCCCTAAATTTGGTAATGTAGTTGGTTGCACAAAAAGCTGTTGAGGAACTTGTTGAATCATCCCAGAACTGAGAACTGTTGAGAACCTAAGGAACCTGTTGAAGAAATGAAGAAACATTTGTCCCAGTTGCCATTTACTCCTGCAGGTGGCTGCATAATGCCTCCCAAGCCTCCATTGAAAGAAAAGCCTTCTTTATATACTCCAGGTTGTGTAATTGTATTGAGTGCGATAGCAAAATACTGCGAGGGGCAGTGGTTAAGTGCATTAGGCCTTTCCACTGCTATGTTATTTAGAGTAACTCCCTCTCTCCTATGGGAAGGTATCTAACCTCTGCTTGCATAGGTAAGCGGTGAAATTCACCAGTTCCTTATAGGTTATCAAAATACTGCTCCCTGAGTTCATTAGAAAATTGTCTTTTAGGCTTACAAGCAACTTCTTGCCTTAGTTGCCCTCTTTCTCTAAGGTTCTCCAGGTTGGATTGAGATTACTGCTTCATTTCTTCCATAAAGGCAGTCATGATAACTCGTTGGCTCTTCAATTCTTGCATGAGAGCCTAAAATTCATTAGAATTAAGACATACAATAATAGGCACATTCACATTACCTGCACCTCTTCCTTCAGCTTGTTCGATTGGGTTGTTGGATAGATTCATGGTTGCATTGGAGAATTCATCGGGTTCTCTATCTCTGTTCCACCAGAGTGACTTCGGCTATTAGTGGCCTTGCCTATGACATCGGATCCTAAGTGGGGAGACTACGATCGTCTTACTCTTAATTTATTAGCATTTTTAAGCGAGCGATGTCATGATGGAATATGCACAATTGAACATACAAACAAAAGATGATGTTCCCGCAAGATGTGTCCCGCTAGGTGTGTAAAATATGTTAAAATTTGGTTTTGGTCGAGCATTACAAAAGCACGGGGTGGTGAAGCGCGGGCGTACGAGGAATTATAGTATTTATGAGCTGGAGCGATCACCAGGAATCTAACCTGTCCGAACGAAAAATGGATTTCTAGTTCATGCGATTCGCTAGAGTTTAAGTGGAAAATGCTTTGAAAATTGGAATGTATTGAAAGTTGAGAGAAATTTTGTATGAAGAAGCTGAAAAAGTAGTAAATTTCATTGTAGAATTCGATTGGAAATAAGAAAATTGTTGAAGCGTAGAAAGCTGAAAACAAATGCTATAAATAAAATAAGGTAGAAATCTAGAAATGTTAATTAACTTGTGTAGAAATTATGAAGAAGAATCTTTGAAATTCATTGAGTATTAGTTGGTGATTGATTTGTCAGGCTTGCTCTGAAGTTAAGTCTTTTTATAGGCATTACGAGATAATTGCTCAACCCATAGTACGATAGCTGAGTCGTATTCGGTACATAGTCTTGTTATCTAAGTCATTTATCTACTAACAACTTATTCTTAAAGTCATTTATCCACTAACAATAATTGTTCACGTTTTGCCATGACATGACTTAGGTTGAAAGTTTCATCTGTTGCTTTTAGACAAAGTCTCGCGAATTCCACGATATGGTCGACTTTGTGAGTGAAAAAGTGCTCTAAAAATGCCATTGAATTACTCATGGGGCATTATGTGAACTGAGCTTCTTGGTAAGAAGTTAGATTCGGTTTGAGTTTGATATATCAATTCGACCAATAGTCTATTGCATTACATTATTATACTATCATGTTTTAATTGAAACTTAAACATGGTCCCTTATTTATGGCCAAATCTATTTACTTTACATTATATTATTATAATATTATGTTTTTATTCAAACTCAAATCTGGTTACTTATGACTAACCCTTTAACAATACAGCCAAGCTTCATTGACATATGTATTTATCATGTTTGGGAGTCTCAAAACAGTTTAATATTTTGTCATATTTTTTTAATAGTTTGAAACAAGTGAATTTAATAACATATGACCTATAATTTTGTTAATATCTTTACCATAACTTTTTTTTTTCGAAAGGGCCTTTACCATAACTTTAAAAAATATTTATGATAAGCTTTTGATACCTACCAATCTACCAGCCGATATAAAAAGATAAAAGATATAATTTGGTCGTAAGTGTTTTTTATTTTATTTTTAAAATTTAATTTTTAGTTTTTTTTTTTTGGTTTAGTGTGTGTTTTCTGATAAGAAACGGGGCCAAAAAGAAACGCGACGGAAAGGACAGATCCGTGTCTGAGGCGTGCACCACCGTCTAATAAAAAACCGGCATGTTTCTTCAATTCCTGAACCCACCGGTTCGATTTGAGCTGACAATAAATCGAATGTTTTTTGATAATCGAACCGGATACAGAGACTCAGTCGAACATCCTGATATAAAAGACTGAACGCAGCCTTTGTGCTCCCAAGCAGCTGCCACAGCGAAAGGGCCTCCATTCATCTCCGAAAAACCCTAGTGCTGCGAAAAGCTTACTGTCACTACACGCCGAGGCATCAATGGGTAGGTTTTCAATATTGACAAATCTCCTTCCTTTGTTATCAGTTTGATTATTATTAATTAAAATATATTTTTTTTGAAATTTTATTGTGTTTAGATCCGCTAATTCGCGGGAATTGTTTGAAAATTTACGTTTATTAAGATCTACTGAATCAACTATCTTCATAAAAGTTTTAGAATTTGATTTTTAATTCTTTAAAAACAGTTTCTTTCGTCGTTTGGATTTTATCTGTTTCCGTAGGACAAAGATGATTAATCTTATATCTATCTTCTAGAATAGGGTTTGTCATATTAAGAAAATCAGGGTAAATAAAAATGTTGGAAGTTTGAGTTTGTTTTATTTATTCTCAGCCAAGGAATTAATACTTTATTTACAAGAAAATTTTAAAGAATATGATAAAATTAAATTCGAACAGCTCTTATGCTGAGTATTTTTGTGGAGGTTTTGAGTAATGAATATGAATTTTTTTCTTCATTCCACATTCCCTGTTATTTTTTTTTATGATGATGGTGTAGTATAGAATTTATGGAAAATAACTCGATTAAACTGTATTTATGTTACCGGATGGTAGATATCGAAGACGAGATCCGGTCATTGCAGCTTGATTCATCAGGTACTATTCCAGGAACCCATTTTTTTTAACTCACCGTGTGGAGACTTGAGATTTAGGCTGTGGGTTTTATTTTATAATAGTATTTATTATTATTTGTTTTGTTGAGGATAACAATGAGGTGGATTAATCCAAGCTTCAAAGCCAGAACAGATTGAGGAATCCTGATAAGATGGATGTAGGTGGTAGTGCACTTTGGACCTTATCGGTGTTCGAATTCATATACCTTTATTTCAAAACGAATTTAAGATTTTTATATATCCCACTTTTCTTTTGTTTAGATGTTAAATTTTGTCTTATTTTACAATTTCCCCCTTCTTTTCTGGTTGTTGTTGTCTGTTTGGTAACTCTACCTATATTATGATATTTAGATTAGTTCTTACTTTATAAATATTTTTAGATTTGGCAGGCTTGAAGCTTCAGCAAAATAAACTGGCAGCTCTCAATTCTCAAGGATAAAGTGTTTTAAATCTAATAAAGATGTTGGAATATCTCCAAAGTTTTTTGGAGTATAGCAAAACAAATTTTATGCTAATTTGTTAGTGTTTTTCACATGGCCATGCACAGTAAATAACTACATTATATTTGCCTATCAAAATGAAATAATTACATTATGTGCAACACTTGATCAGGGGCTCAGCAGGTTGCGCTGGACCGCAGAGTGAATAGATGGATGTTTGATAGAGACTGATAAATACCTGTCAAAACAAGATAAAAAGGCAAGCGAAGGGAAAAATAAATCTAAATAATTAAACTCGATAATAGGCATCTCTTGTATCCATGTTCTGAGTTATCTAAATGATCATTATTATCAAAATCTTCAATGCTAAAGATTGAACATTATGGAACTGTGTCCTGTTTCAAAAACATTGATGCTGCTGTTAGCAAGACAAGTAAAAAAAATGGAGTTTTGGATTGATATAATATTAGTCACCTACCAAGCACTTGACGTGCCAAGGATGATTACTGAAATGAGTTGGGAACATGATTAGACCTGTTTACCTTGATTCTTATTGGATTATTTGGACACACTAAAGAAATGGGACAGCTTTTTTGATACAGGTAATAGGACAGCTTTTGAAACATTGAAAATGAGGATAGCCCATTCAGAGCAATTATTTGTTCATAAAGAAAAAACATTCAAACAATTCTTTATATATCATTTCTATTAGTGGATGTGAGTGTAAATAGGTGATTACTCAATGCCCATGTTCAACTTCATTGGTTGACCGAGCTCCAAGTAGGGAGAGTGTGAGAGCATATTGCTTTTCTATTTGTTTGGTCTTTTGACACTTTGTAGATACGGTGTATATTTTATATGTGCTCTTTTTCTAGGTGCTTTTGATGGAATTGATATTTGCTTGTCAAAAAAAAGGGAAGTGGGTGAGAAAAAGTAAGTTGGGAAATTAAAGATGGATTAGTATTTTTATTATTTTTTTAATATAGGCAAGCGAAAAAACCCTTCATTGAAGCAAAAAGTATACAGGGAGTATACAAAAGAGGCCGGAGCAAGAGAGGGAAGGCAAGAGAAGAAACACAAACCAGCCCAAAGAAGGGAGAAAAAACCTAGGCATAACCATAGTATCTGTACAAAAGAAACTGAAAAATAAATATCCGCATTTGGAGATGCATCTTGCCTAGCAAAGGAGGCGGATGAAAGAAACACAGTCTTAGAGTTGAGAAGGTCGCATCATCAAAGATGGATTGGTACTTACCACTTAGGATGTGGTGTTGTAATAGGATGTAATTTGTTCTAATTATATCTTTTAGTTGAATTCTTATAAACGGTTTAGTTATCAAGTGAACTTGAATTTCGTGTTTGCAGCTTTTTGTTTTGTTTATAAATAACAAAGCAAGAGATAGATAAGTATAGTTCCAAAATGATGTAAGATAAGGTTAATAAGTTAAATTATAGATTTATTTTTTTTGATGGAAGTGGGTTTTATCTACCCAAAAAGAAGTAAGCAAGAGATAAACTGCCTTAACATTTTAGCTAACAGGTGGTAAAGTATATAAATGACAAGATCAAATTAGTTAAAGGGAAAAAGGTATGAATATGCAAATTACGTTTATCAATAGTGGATGACTTAACTCTTTGTTTCATTTTATCATAGAAGTTTGAAACTTCAAAAAATGAAAACAATTTTAGTATGATTTAATTTTTAGACATCTCCTTTGTAATACTGTAAATTCCATTCTTTTTCTTCTTTTTTTTTTGGATAATCATGGGTGTTGGGGTTAGCTTGCGCGCACCTCGATTGATCTCATGGGACCCTAAAGTTAATGACCAGGTAAACATCCAGTGACCGTAAGGGGACTCGAATTGGTGACCGTTGGGGAGCAAACCTAAGGCTTGACCAACTGAGCTACCCTTCAAGGTTGACATTGTGATTAAATTAGGGAGCTACCCCTCAGTGTAAATTCCATTATGAAGATTGACATTGTGATTACAACAAAGAATTAGAATAGCCTCTCAATTATTAGTTCCATTGCCAAAATGTTTGGCTTTGTTGTAGCAGTAAAAACATCCACAGCCACATACCAGTACTTATTAGCTGTTAAGATCTTTTAAGTAGAGTGTTGATATATGAAAGTATAGGAGGATAACACAACCTGGAAAAATGTCATTGATTTGAAATATGGGACAGAGGAAGGAGGTTGGTTCACGAAACCAAGGAGTAAGGTGGTATAGGTCTTTGGAAAGGTATAGCTCCTGAGAGGGCAATGCAAAGTTAAAGCAGGAATGCACTTTTGAGCTGGGGGAAGGAAATAGAATCAGATTCTGGGAGGACATGCCTGGTGTGGGGAGTCACCTTTATGCTCCTTTTTCCCTACACTCTACAACATGGCAGGAACAAGGGGGGAAAGGAATCTGAGGTTTGGGAATTTTCATGGGAAATTCTAAGGTACATAGAATCCGAATTCTCAAATCTCATATCCAATTAGGAAGTAAAACAAGTTCAGATTTTTATTGGATGACCCATTAACAGCGTATCTCCCTCAGGAAGGACATATTAGTATGGAAGGTGACAAAATGGCTAGTTCTTAGTGAGGCATACTGCAATGTTTTGGAATAAGGTTCTCCATTGAACCTTGATTAAAATTCTGTGGAACCCTTATGTACTTTCAAAGTGGGTTTTTTGCTTGAAGCATGGTGGAGTACTTAGTCTTAACGATTAAGATCAGCTAAAGGGAAGGGGGTGGCCATTTAGCTAGCAGATGCCCTTTCTGTAGGAAAGAAGAAGAAGATATTGATCATATTTTAATCCACTGTCCTCTAAGATGGGAGTCATGGGCTAATCTCCTCGCTGTTTTAGGCATCACTTGGACTTGTCCACACCTGGTTAAGGACTTCTTCTGCAGCTGGAGACAGCTCCTGTGAAGAACGCCAGAAAAGTTTTGTGGGCAGCTCCTTTGGGGCATATGCTTTTGGGCTATATGGAAAGAGAGGAATAAAATTGTGTTTGAAGATATCCCTTTTTCTCAACCTAGACTGAAACACTATCATTAGCTCCCTCTGCTTTTGGGCTGGGTTAATCCCAAATGTGGATAATCCTTTTGTTAAAAATCTCTCATGTTTGTACATGCCAAATGCTAGGAGTTAGCTTTCTTTGAGGGGTGGTTTGTTTTTCGTCTTTGCCCTTCTCCTTTTTTTTGTATTTGACCAGAGGCTCCCCCTTGTTTACTCCCTGTAGACTTTGGGTTTGACTTTCTGGTTCTTTTGTTTTCAATGAAAGTTAGCCTTTTGCCTATCAAAAAAAAATCTGAAAGTAGAGATTGAAGGATTTGGCACCTATACATATGCCTTATTCAAAACCTGCACTCTAACCTGTAGAACATGGTATTTTCCAAGGCCTGTAAGAATACCTTCATCTTGCTTGTTATTCTGGTTTATCTTATCTGGTACGTGAAAGATTCTCCTGAATATACGGCAAAGTCACCCTCTTGGGTTCAAAGCTATAGAACTGAAAGTGGAGGTGTCTAGGCTGCAATAATCATGTTTGACATATTTGATATGCTAGAGAAGGTGACTTTGGCACCTATACATACCTTATTCAAAACCTGCACTCTAACCTGTAGAGACATGGTATTTCCAAGGCCCTATGTAAGTGCCTTCATCTTAACTTGTTATTCTGGTTTATCTTATCTGAATTACGTGAAAGATTCTCCTGAATATACAGCAGAAGTCACCCTCTTGGGTTTAAAGCTATAAAACTGAAAATTAGGTATCTAGAGCTGCAATAATCATGTTTGACATATTTGATATGCTAGAGAAGGGCTTTAGGGCTAAAACTTGTAAAATAATTAGTTGGGTCTTATAAAAAAAATTGAGAGGGTTATTGGACTATCAATGTTGTTGTGGTTGATCTATTATTATAATATAATGAATATTGCTGCAAAAGCTGAAATTTCCTTATTTTTTGAAGTAATAGAAGTTTAAAATCTCTAAAAATGAGGTTTCAATCATGATTATAGTGTTTATTATATCATGTCTTTTTTAATATTTAAGAAAGATCATGTGATGCATTTGCCTTATGATATTACACTTTCGAGAATCAAAATGCTTGAGTGAAAATAACTCTCGGTTAGTGGTTGTTGGGCATGGACTTGCTTCTCTTGAAATGCCCAAGGCATGGAGAAGCACTTCTTTGTTTTCCTTTTCCTTTGTCCTTGCCTTATTCAGAGCGGGATCTCTTTAATTGACATAAATATTTGAGATCATGTTTTAACATTGCTTTTGGACTAATAAGCTCTATGAATCATAGATTTGATAGTTTTAATGGGAACTTTCTCCATAGAAGATAGCCATTGTATGGAGGGTTTGTTGTGGGACCTAGTTCTGCTGTGCTTCCTGCAATGGCTTGCTATAAGGATGCTTCCTGGTTTTGCAGCAATGCTGTTTTAATATCTTAAGTTCTGTGATATGAAATTTTTATAAAACCAATGTTTGTAAGAGTTGCTCTTTTGGATTGTTTCAGATTTGAACAGTGAAGCTCACAAAGAGCCTCAGCCAGCACATGTGGAGCCACCAAAAGGTGCCATAGAGGGATTATATTTTTCCTTCTCTCTCTCTCTTTCTCCGTTAATTGTAATAGTTCCTTATATTATGCATGGGTACCTCGCACAAAATGAAAAGTATGGTTGGTTTTTTTTGTTGCTCATGTGTACCGATCATTGCTTACTCATGCTGATCACTTTCTTGGTTTATCAGTTAAGGAAATTTCTGCTCCAGAAGATAATGAAGAATCAGAAGAAGTGGAAGGGGATATGAAGCGGCACCTCAATGTTGTATTTATTGGCCACGTGGGTAGGTTTATGTACTCCCACTCAGTCTTTTGTCAAAGACTTGCTATGATTATAGATATTATGTTCATTTATTTGCATACCTGGGACTAGTTGGTAAAATGTCATTGATTAACACTCGTTGTTTTGTCCTTTTGATGGTTGGTTGAATGTGGTTTCAATTTTGAGATTACTTTATTATTTTTGGTAGCATGGCATTTTGTCATTTTAATTTTATAAAAGTGCTTCCATTGGATAAAACTTGCCATGGTTCTCAATTATCATAAGTTCTCATATTTAAATTCCTGACAAGAAAAAGGACAAAATTGGAGTTGACATGAACTAATTCTGGAATATTGTCAGTTTCAGACCCAAACTTCGAATTTTCTGTAAGTTCATGGGTTTTTAAAATAACTTATTGCATAATTTGACCCAAAGTGAAATTAGAACCTTTCCTAGAAATTTTCAATTCATAGCATAGTGACAACTTTGTGTGTAGATTTTGAGTTTGTCTCAATTATTAGACCTATAAAATTTGCAGAGTCCATGTTAGTGGTGATTGATGCTACGAAATTGAGACCTTTTTTATATGCTGAAATTTCACTCTCTGTGGAAACCTGTAAACAGATTGTAGAGATATATATATATATATATCATATATATATATGATTCATTGTGAGTCTTTGTAAGCCCTGGGCAATTGGTAATTTAAATGCACCTTTTGCAATCTTATCTAATACAAACATCATCTGTTCACTTTTCTTATCTGGTGGTGCAGTAAAATGAATGTGTCCTCGTTGGTTGATCCTTATACATTACTTAGGTTTATTCTCATCCTTCCCAAATATGATTTAACAATCAACATGATGCAAATGGGTTGCAGATGCGGGCAAGTCCACTACTGGAGGTCAAATATTATTCCTCAGTGGTCAGGTGGATGATCGTACAATCCAGAAATATGAGAAAGAAGCAAAGGATAAAAGTCGAGAGAGCTGGTGAGCGTCATTTATTCTCTTCATTTGTTCATTCAAACACAGAATGATATTGCTTCAGGAAAGGGAACAACAAATAAGTTTTATGTACAAGTAATGCTTCCTTGAGATCTAGAAGGTGTTTGGTAAAACCTTTAAGCTTATTATTTAATGACTCAGCTCCTTTTTTAAGACTTCAACTGCCTTTTAAGACTTAAAGAAATTGCCTTTTAAGTTGTGGATTTAAACATTACTTTGTTTGTATTATTCTCAAATTGTTGACTAAAAACTTATTATTTGGTTTTTACTTTAAGGATGAAGGTTATTTGATAAAGGTTTTTTTTTTTTTTTTTGGTGAGTAAAAGCATATATATTTGTTAAGGTTTAGTCTCCTAGTAAATTTAGGATTACTTTTATCTATAACAGTCTGCAATTGAAACTACAACTAGTTTCCTTTTTCCACAACACTAGAGTATAAATATGTATGTTCCTCCTTTTGTATATTAATGAGAATCATTAATATTCCTTTTCTTTCAACATGGTATCGAGTCATAAAAGAGTTTGAGAATGCTAGGGTTAGGGTTTCGCAGTGTGGTCAATTAGGCAACCCGTCAAAGGCAGATGTCACCAATCAGAATCATTACAGGTCTTCACGAGCCTTCGCGGAAGCCAAACCATCGTTGGAGAACCTTCGCGTAAACGCTTTGGCGAGATTTTCCGGCGACCTCCGTTACCCCGATTGAAGAGCGCACCAGCGAGGCGCCTCGCCCGATCTACCTTCCCGGTGGAAACCTCGCCGAAGAAAATAGCATCACCGTGCCCTGCGCACTCACACTCCACCGTTTCCACCGGTCGGCGCTCGAATTCAAGCCGTGGCGTGGCGCATGTGACGCTGTTTTTATGCGCCTCCTCCATTAGGTGCGTCTGCTTGTAAACAATCCCATCCATCCTCCCATCGCGCCTCGTAGTCGTAGGAAAAGCTCTTCTTTCGGTTTTTCTCTCTGCAGCCCTATTCTTTAGTTTTCTGTCACTGAATCCATTATTTTTGTGTTTTTTGGAGCTCTACGACATTTTCAAGACCTTGGGAGTTGTATCTGTTGATTCCTACTAATTTCTCATCTCTATGGCTGAAAAAGACTTCTCTATGGTGAAAAGGTCGAGCTTAATTCTTTGTATTTGGAACTCCCAGCAGTTACCTTGGATAAACTCATGGGAGTGAAAGTGCTCCGAGTTATGGGCGAGACTCGGTGGACTTTTGGTTTTTATTAGTAATGGATGTGAAGGATCATTTCTTACTGCGGGCCTTGAAGTATTCACGAAGATAAATGTGCTCAATGAAAAAAGCGAAGGCTTTACTTTGCAATATTCTTGTGATCCCCAGTGATGCCAAGACTCTATATATTGGGGCTATAAAACTTGCTACACTCTTTTTAGGATCGGGTAAAGAAGCGTACACTAACGATATTCGGCTTTTCTCTGGGTAATATCCTCGATTGCCAATTTGAAACTTGATTCGATATGGATATATCTTCTTATGGTGGGCGAATGCGCCCTTAGAATGAACTTATCTCTATTTTGCCAAAGTCTACTATCTTGAGACTTCCTTGTCAGATGGATCGAGTCTTTATGATCATTCTTCTCTTTAACCTTGCACGAATTTTGAGAACATCAGAGCAGATACTGCTTGGAAGCGATTATTCGAACTTTGATGAGGCTCTTGCTCGGTTACTTATACACCTCCAGCTGCCTCAATCAAATGCGATACAAGTTACATGGACATGCAGTGATGGTTTCTCAGTCTCTTTCGGTGATTCCCGGAGGTGGGCAGTTGTAGGAGTGAAGACCCAGCGTCCTCAATGCACATACTGCCATAGGCTTGGACCCACCCGTGATCGATGCTCTCAGTTACATGGCCGACCTCCTCGTACTGCTCATTTGGCTCAGTCTTCTGATCATTTAGCATGTTTGAGTTCTGTCTCAGGGAGCTCATCCACACCTCAGGGGGTCATTCTTACGCTAGCAGTGAGTGCCTTCGTCTCACTCCAGTGGCAAATCTTCCTCCATTGCTTGCATTTGCCTAGGCCGTGTGTCTACCTTGCCTTACGCATTCATATTTCTTGGATCCTTGATTCTGGAGCCTTTGATCATATCTCTGGTAATAAGGACCTTTTTTCTTCTCTTACCTTTACGTCTACTTTACCTACAATTACCTTAGCTAATGGTTCTCAAACCATAGCTAAAGAGCATTAGCTCGATTTATCCTCCTTCCTTGCCTGCCACCTCATGTTTTATGCCTAATTTTTCCTTTTAATCTTATTTCGTAGTAAATTGTTCGTGATCTTTATTGTGTCTTACTTTTTCCCACGACTTCTGTAACCTTACGGGGCCGTCTGAGAAAGAGCGGGTGGCATCGGGCATGAGTCTAAGGCCTCTTTCTCGGCCTCGCCTCTTTGTTCCGCGCACTTCCATGGAAGCTCCTATCATATTCAAATAGTCCTCCTACGGTCATCGAAGCCTCTCGAGTTTGAAGAATTTGGTTCCTCGTTTCTAGTTTATCTTCTTGAGTGTAGTCGCATCGGGCGACATCATACCGTGTCTTTGTTCTCCAGCGTTTAGATTCTGGATCAAAGTCTCCTTTTGAAACGTGTGATGTTTGAATCTTGGGTTTACCTCTCTTTAGGATTCGATTCTTTGTTACTTTTATAGATAGATTATTCTCGATATACTTGGTTATTTTTATTGAAAACTCGAGTTGAGTTATTTTTATCTTTCAAGAGTTTAAATGCTGAGTCGCACTTAAGTAATCTTACATTCGTATTGAAGTGATAATGCGAAAAGAATATTTCTCTTTCGCCATTCTCTTCTTTTATGTCTTCCCATGGGATTCTTCACCAGTCATCTTGTGCTTACACTCTTCAACGAATGGGAGTGGTTGGCGTAGAATGGAATCATTTAGTTGAGGCAGCTCGCACTCTCTCATCCTCCATCATAAGGTTCCTCAGGCGTTCTAGGGAGATGCTATCTTATTGCTTGTTATTTGGTTAATCGTATACTTTATCGGATCCCTCGTTCTATCTTACTACCTACTGACCTCTCTTTTATCTCACTCATAAATTGTCTTTGGTTGTGTTTGTTTGTTCATAATTCTCACTCTTGGGCCAAGACAAACTCTCTTGCCCAGCTCCCACTGAGAAGTGTCTTCTTGGGTTATTCTGCGCCCGGAGGGGTTATCGTTTGTTATTCTCTCGTCTTAATCACTACTTTATCTCTGCGTGTCACTTTCTTTGGGAATTCCTCCTCCTTCTCCTCTGCGGTGCGTTGCCTGCTCAGGATGTCTTTCTGTTCATCTTGTTTTACCTGATTTCCCTTCCCCACCTCCAGATGTCGTGACTTGACTGCTTCAGGTCTATACTTGTCGTCCTCGTCCTCCTACAGGGCCTCATGTTGACTTATCTCTTATGTCGCAGTCATCTCTTGCTCCGGTTCCACAACCGTTTGATGATCTACCTATTGCCATTTGGAAAGGTACCCGCTCTACTTTTAACCCACATCCTGTTTATAATTTCTTGTTTAAGTAGTTTATCTTTCCTCTTTCGCTTTGTTTCGCATGCCTGTCCCTCTGCAAAAGCATTAGTGAGACTCTCTCTTTAAATGCGAAATTTAGAAATGGTATGGGTGAGGAAATGAATCTTTCTTTTACTCCGTGTGTAGCGTAGGAAGCTTGTCGCTCTTCCTGCAGCGGAAGCTCTCGTGTCGGTTGTCGTTGGGTTTATACGGTGAAAGTGGGACGATGAGTCGATTAGTCGGCTTAAGAGCCGTTTGGTTCTGAAGTACACTTTCAAACCAATAATAGCTCGAACTATTATGATACATTTTCTTCGGTGTAGCGAATTGCCTCTGTTAAGCTGCGTCTTCTATGGTTGCTATGCGTTCATGGCCTCTTTTCTATTGGATATCAAAATGCCTTTCTTCATGGTGATCTCGCCCAGAGGTTTATATGGGCTTGTCACTTTGGTTTTTATTCTTCCGAGGAATCCCAGTTTTGAGTATGTCTGAAATCACGTCGTTATATATGGTTTAAAAGCAGTCTCTTTCGAGTTTGGTTTAGTCGGTTTAGCTCGATGGTTGGGGAGTTTAGCATGATTCGAGCCTGTGGACCATTAGTTTTTATCATCATTCATCTTTGGAAGGGTATGTACTTGATTGTTTATGTGGATGATATTGTTATTACATGCCTTTGAGCGGGATGGTATTTATAAAGCAAGCGATACTCACAAGTGAAACTTTTCGGTAGAAAACGAGGCTAGTATTTTATAGGCATTGGTATTTCGATCCCCAATTAGGAGTGGTTATTTCAGTATGCCTTCTGGATATATTAATGAATGTATTTGGTATGTTGGATTGTAAGCCTGTAGACATTCCTATGGATCTGAATGTCAAACTTGTACTTGCAGAAGTCGGAGAACTACGAGATCTGGGAGATATCGGCCATTTGTAGGTAAAGCGAGACTATCTCACTATCCTTTTTCGACTACGACATCTCATTTCTGTGGCGTATTAGTTGAGTTCTGTCCTTATGATAGAATTTGGGATCTTTGTAGTTCGTATTCTCAGTTATATCGAAAGACATTTGGAGTCGGAGTGTTGTATGAGAGCGGAGGTTATCTGCAGTTGTTGAATCTGGCGATGCGGCCCCAGACGGCTCGTGCGAGATAGAGCGTTCTGGTGGGATATTGTGTGTTCATTGGAGGTAACCCAATATCCTGAAGAGTATAAAAGCAAGATGTAGTAGTGAGATCGGAGTCTTGTGAAGTCTTATTATGGCGTATGACGTGTGGCTAATATGGTTGAGCATCTTCCTCGAGATCTAAGATTTGGGAAGGATGAACAAATGAAGCATATGTGATAATCGAAGCCGGCCTTGCGTATTTCGTAACTTGAGTTTTGTGAGGACGAAGCTGGCGTGAAATTGATTGCCACTTTATCGAGAGAAAAGATTGCATTGGGATGCATATCTATAGTTTTATCAGCTGTAATATTAACTATCGAGATAATATCTTGCTAAGTCTCTTAGAGTCCTAGGATAAAATATATATGTGACAAGTTTGCCGCTTCTCTTTGTGTGTTAAACTCTATTTTTCTTTGCTCGAGTTCTAGCTTTCAAGTGTTGGGTAGCGTTGGTTGGATCACATGTAGATCTTTTGATTTTTAGAGTAAATCAAGTGTGTGTGTGTATAAGGCGAGGGGAATGCGCTTAGATGAGAGAAATGCGGGCGGTTCATTTGTTGAAGCGAAATCGCCGAGATTACGATAGAAGGTGAGTAAAACAAAAACTTTATCGCGAGCGGGTAGAGGTAACGTATCGTGGATTCGATTCGGAGAAGAGGAGCTATTCAACTTTGTTGAAGAATGTTGAAAGTAACATGTCGTCTACCCCAGTTAGTAGGTCCTTAGTATGGAGAAGAGCGGAAGGTGGATTTGGAGTGCAAGGAGAACAAAAGATGGAGATTCCTTCTCTGTATGCTAAGGCATTTGAAGGTAAAAAACACAGGTGTTTTTCCGGAAGGAAGGGTTTTTGTTGGGTGGGCCTTGTTGGCGAGAAATTAAGAGAAATTTGGGCATCGGCTTGACGGAGAAATTCCCTTGAGCCTCATTAAGCGATGCAGACAAAGGGAAGGGAAGGTGAGGTAATTAGGTAAGTTAAAGTTCCTTGTGGGGGACCTCCCGTTGTTAAGGCAAGGGTAGAAGGAAATTGTAAAGTGGATAACACGGTTTGGGTGGATGTTGATGATTGTGGCTCAGGAAGGCTTTTTAGAGCTCTTGCGGTGGTGTTTGATCGGAAGTGGAAGACGGGCGGAGCCTATTCGGGGAAAAGATGGTTGAGATGCGGGGTAGAGAGTGCGGAGGCAACGAGGGTTTGAGGGTTGCCACCTAGAAGAACTCTTGTTCACGGGTTCGAGATCGCTGGGCGTAGCGGGTCCTTGAGTCGGGGAGAAGAAATTTCAGAGGAGGGGTATTACAGTTGGAGCGATGGAATCCATACTCTGGATGTATTAGGAAGCGAGAGATTCGTGCGAGAAGATGGGTTAGGTGGTAGGGCTCCCACTTCACATGTGGAAAACGGAGGTCCTAAAGAAAATAGGTGACGCTTGTGGAGGATTTTAAGCCATAGACAAAATCACAGAGCTGAGAATGGAGATGAAGTGGGCCAGAATTTTGATAAAGACAACAGGGCCTCCTCGGCCAAGTACAGTCAACATTTTGGAAGGCCCAAGGTCGTTCGAGCTTCAGATATGGTGGGAGGTCCCTCCATGGGTAGCAGACGTTTATCCTTGTGTATGCTAGGGTTCGTAGTAAAGTTCGGAGGAAGAAGAAGATGGAGGCGGCACTCGCGGAGAGGAGAGTGGGCTTGATCGTCCCGGTTGCAGTGAAGGCGCGAGGTTGGCGGGAGCTGACGGGACGGCGGGTCTTGTGGGGCAGTTAGGTCGGGTTGGGGCGGTGTGCATTTATTGGGCGCATGAGAGGGAGACAGGGGATTGGGTTAGAGAAAAGGCTGGTACAAGTAGTTGGGGGGTGGGCGGTCGAGCAGTGCCGTGACGGCCAGGTGGGGCGGCTAAAAATGGCGGAAAGGGCCTCAACTTTTGGGCCAGAGTTGGGTCTGATAGGATTTAAAACCTGGTATGGCGGGAGAAATGAAAGGAGAGAAGAGGCGTGATGCCCACAGCCGATAAGGCTGTCTTGTGGGAAGTGGAGCTGCTTTGGTTGAGCTGAGCCAAAGCCCAAAGACAAGATCGGAGAACAAGGAGACAAAATTTGGGGTCTAAAGGCGTATCATTAGGCCCAAAGGATGATTTAACGTGTTCTGCTGGTGAAACGAAGTGTGATGACGAGAGCGTTCTACCAGGCGAGAAGGGCGCATCACACTTGGACCCTTTGGTTGATCCTGCTTGGATCTGTGCGCAGGGCCCCCTTACGGATGCCGCGAAGAGAGCGGGGGTTGAAGGATAGTGATAGATTTGAGAAGTACGTGGCATGGAGAGAGTGGGGTACGTGGAGATGTCTTGAGCGTTCTTTTTTGATTTCTCCTTGCCCGAGGAGCCGCGAAAATGCTGGATCTGCGAATGGTCAAACTCTTGACCTGAGTGGGCGTGGTTGCGAGAGGTTTGAAGTGGAAATGGCAGGGGATTCTGATGAGTCGAACTTCGGCTCGGTGTAAGCGGTGTCTTCATCCATTTGTTCTTCTCCCCTTTGCTCTGTTTTTGGTCGGCCCCTTCTGCAGGGAGTCATACGGCACGGGGAATTATCATGGGCATGAGGTGATGGGGATATAGGCAGTTTGAGAGTGGTGTCGACCGGCGGTATTGAATGGGGGAAGACTTTGAGGATCCTGCGGATGCTGTGCAGAGGCAGGGTTGTGGGGATGGGAGGGAGGAGGATCCCGAGACGCGTTAGTGCGAGGGTTATGAAAATTGGGAAGGCAATTTTTGCATGATTAAGTCGAGTGAGTTTCTAGGGATCCCTACGGCGGGTTATGATGTGGAGATGTGGGTTGTTCGTAAAATGGTGTCAGGCTTGGTAACAAAGAAAGGGGCATCTGGTCGAGCGAGAGGGGTGGGAAGGCTGGAATGCAATATAAACTATAGTGGGAAGGCCAAAATAGAGGGGAAGAGATAGGGGAGATTTTCACGGGTTAAAATGAAGATAAAGCTTTTCGTGGAGTTAGAGGAACAGACAATGGGATAAAAGGAAGATCGTAGCGAAATTTTATTAGAGGCTCGGAGGGTGGATTTGGTTTGCTTGCAAGAAACCAAGTTTCAAGAGATGTCTGAGGCTGATGCTCGTAGTTTGGGGGTGGGTAGATTGGTTGAGTGGAGGGTTGTGGAGGCTGAGGGAACTACAGGGGGTATTCTTGTGTTTTGGGATAAAAGAAAATTGGAGGTGATGGAGGTTGAACTTGGTCTTTTCTCGGTCACGTGCATTTTTAAAAATACGGAGGATGGTTTCCAGTGGGCCTTCAAATTTCAGGTTGCATGGACAGTGGAGAGAGCAATCGAGTGTGCAGGAAGAATTGGGGTCGGTGAAAGGGTTGTGGGAGGGGCCTTGGTGTGCATAGGTGGAGATTTCAATATAGTTCTTTCCACAATAAGAAGAAACAAGAGCGAGTTCTCGCACTCATGGGCGTTTCTCGGAGATTCTGAATGAGTTAGGGCTTAGAGATTTTCCTTTGCAAGGGGGACCTTTTACATGGAGGGGAGGCCTCAATAATCAGTGCATGTCAATTTGGATAGATTTTAGTAACGGTGATTAGGAAGAATCGATTCGGTAATTTGATTCAAGTACTCTCCGAGGCAGGTGTCGACCAGCATCTGTTTTGTTAGGCAGAGTGAAGGATTAATTCCGGATCGATGCCCTTACGTTTTGAGATTATGTGGTTGAAATTTGATGGTTTGGGACCTACTCGGAAGTTGGTGGCAAGGCACACTTCTCTGGATCCTTTAGTTTGTTTGGCATCAAAGTAAAGGCCGGTATTTTGAGGTTTGGAACAAAGAGGTTTTGGTAGAGTTAAGGTTCGAGAAGAAGGAGGCCTTAAAAGCGGGATCCTCGTTTTAGGATGACTTAGGAAGGAAAAGTACATCCTTGGAAGAATACGAGGAGGAGGAAAGGCTAGAGGAGTTTAAAGTGGGTGGACTTGGAAGAGGTCTCCACAGGAGACAAAATCTAAGAAACTTGGTTGAAAGGGGACCCAGAAACACAAGTTTCTTTCACAGGATGGCCAATTCTCATAGGGAGGGCTAGTTAGGAAGCGTGTTGATGTCGATGGTAGAGATGTGTCGAGGAACTGCGAAGTTAAAGAGAGATGCAGTTGGAGCCTTCCAAAGTCTCAACTACGCCTCAGGCAAGCTGGTGCCCACCTCCACGATCTAGGTTCAATGTGATAGGAAATTTGAACAAGTTTCTAAAATTTTGGAAGAAATGTTTCTGAGAGGAGGAGAATTGAAGCAATCTTAGGGCTTAATGGTGATAAAGTAGGAGTGAGATGGTTTCCATTGGCCTTTTGGTCTTTTAGTTGGTTTGTGAAGAGTGGAGGTTTTGGGTTTTTAGGGTGTGAACATAACTTGATTTGTCAAGAAATCGAATCTTCTTTCTTGCTCTTGATTCCCAAGGGAAGGAGTGTTGAGGATCTAAAGTTTGAGACCCATCGATTTAGTGGGGAGTTTGTACAAAATTTTGTCGAGTGTTGGCCACTTGAGAATCAAAAGAGTTATGGGGAGGTTATTTCCCGAGTCTCTCAAAATCTCTCTGCGTTTGTAGAAGGGAAGCAAATTTCTTAATGCGAGTTCTAATTGCTAATGAGCGTGGATTCATTACAGAAGGAAGAGAATGGGATTCTCTATAAAGTGGATATTGAAAAGGCTTATGATCACATAAGATGGGATTTTTATAACGGATTATGGAAGAATGGGGTTTGAGCTCTAAATGGATTAGTTGGATTAAAATGGTGCATCTCCATGGCTTATTTTTTCGATTAAGTTATTGGCTCTTCTATGAGGGTTCTTGGGGGCTCAGGAGGCTGAGACGAGGCCCTCTTTCTACCTTTTGTCATCGGAATGGAAGCCTTGAGCGGTATGCTTAAGCGCGTTGTGGAAGGTAGTTTCATCTCTGGTTGTAGGTTTTCGGGAAGAGATGGTGGGGATATTGTTATTTCTCATCTTTTATATGCTGATGATACTATTATGTTTTGCGAAGCCAACTCTGAGCAACTAATGTATTTGAGATGGACCTTGATGTGGTTTGAAGCCTTTTCAGGCTTGAAGATTAATTTGACAAAAAGTGTGATTATCTCACTGGGTAGAGTGGACAATGTGGAGGAGTTAGCGGTTGAGCTTGGTTGTGGGGTTGGGTCCCTTCCCTCAACGTATTTGGGTCTTCCACTTGGGGTGCCTCTTGGGACTTTAGAGTGCAGGATTCGTGAAGACAGATTTAGAAGAAGGTTGGCAACTTGGAAAAGATAGTATATCTCAAAGGGGGGGAGGATCACACTCATTCGGAGTACACTGTCTAGCCTTCTAATTTTACTTTAACATGTTTAGAATGCAGATTGTTTGTTCAAGGTTGGAGAAGATTCAGAGAGACTTTCTTTGGGGTGGGGGCAATCTAGAGAGAAAACCTCACCTCGTCAATTGGAAAACAGTTTGCCTCCAAAAAAGTTGCGGGGGTCTTGGGGTTAGAAGCCTTTTTAAGATGAATATTGCTCTGTTTTGTAAGTAGTGTTGGCGGTTTGCCAATGAGAGGGATTCTCTTTGGCGTTTGGTGATCAGCACCAAATTTGGGGAGGGTGATGGTGGATGGAACACCAACGACATTAGGGGAGGTTATGGCACTGGGTTATGGAAAGACATTAGCAAAGAATGGATCACATTTTCTCAAAACTCTACTTCTTGACAGGCAGTGGTCGAAGGCTACGAGTTAGGGATCCACTGGTGCGGGGGACGAGGCGTTGTGTAATACTTCCCACTCTGTTCAATTGTTGGCTCACAAAGATGCAATGGTAGCAGAGGTTTGGGACTCCTCAAGGGTTGATGGGGTTGGTCACTTATGTCAAGTTTTAATGATTGGGAAATGGAGGAGGTGGAAAGGTTCCTTCTTGTCCTTCAAAATAAGAAAGATTAGGCCCTTTGAAGAGGATTGCCTAATTTTAAAGGAGACCAGGCACGATGGTTTAGCGATCGGACTCATGTCTTAGGAATTCAATGCATTCTCTCCCTAAGTTTCCCTTGGCATTCATTTGGAACCCGATTGTTCCCGAAGATGTGTTTCTTTGCTTGGGAAGCGTCTGGGGCGAGTGCTTCACGTGACCAATTAAAGAGAAGAGGAATCACCCTTGTAAACAAGTGTTTTTTATGCGAAGAGGAGGGAGAAACAATAGACCATTTGCTTATTCATTGTTCAAGAGTTAAGATGTTGTGGAGCCTTTTTTTGGCCATTATGGATTATAACTGGGTGTTCCCCTTAACGGTTCGCCAAACCCTCCTTGCTTGGCAAGGTGCTAGCGTTGGAAAAAAAGCGGAAAAGAGTTTGGATGGCGTCCCCTCTTTGTTTATTTTGGACTTTGTGGGATAAGAGAAATAGAAAACTTTTGAGAATAGAGATCCCCTCTGGCACTCAGGGATGAAATCCTCTTTTGTTCCTTATGGTCTGAAATTTAAGTTGTATAGTGTTGATAACTTAAGAAGTTCTTTGGTAGATTTTTTAACCTGGTTGGGGTATAGGTGAGAGTGGTGGTGTTCTCCCCTTTTGTACTCCTCTTGTGTACTCTTTGGGAGCTTTGTGCTCGTTTTTTAATATATATTCTGCTTTTTATTGATAAAAAAAAAATATATGTGACAAGTTTGGTGCTTTTGACCTTTATGCTCACAGGCGAAGTGTTAAGGTTTAGTCTCTGTCAAATCTAAGATTCTTTTCTTACTCTCTTTAGTCGTAATTAATTTCCCCAGCTTCTGTTTATTTTCCGTAACACTAAAGTATAAATGTATGTTTCCTCCTTTTGTATATTAATGAGACTCAATGTATTCCTTTTCTCTCTCAAGCAATATTCGATAAGAGAGTTACCTAAAAGGCCTCTGGTATCTGATGGTATTCGAGAGGTCGCGAGGACAAAAGGAAGAGAAGTTATTTGATAAAGTTCAATTGAAATTTGTTTCAACACATCAATTGATATATTTACCCTTTCTAGTTTTAATCAATCCTTATTATCATTAATTTACTCGAAATTTATTTTAAATCATCAAATGACATATTTAGCCCCATTAGTTTGAACTAATATTTATCATCATTAATTTAATTAAAATTTATTTTCATTAATTTTCAGCAATAAATTATTTGTTGTCATTAATCTTAAGCAATAAATTGGTTGGTTGAACTTCTATATTTAAAATATTGTAGATGCATAAGCTAATCACAAAATATTTACTATAGAAATGAATCATAAATGTGGAGCTGTGGTTTTTGAATATATATTCATTAGATGTGTGCAAATGGGGCCAAAAAAATTTAAAACTTACAATAAGTTTACTCATTTGCTTAATACTTAAAGTTTTAAGTTTAAGTTGTGATATTGGGTAATTTTATTATCAAACATGCTTAATTTACTTGATAACTTGGATTAAATTATTAATTGTGTTAAATCATTGTGCTTGTTTACCAAACACTCACCTAGTCAGCTGCATCGAGGAGTCCTTTCCTTCCTCTCTAGTTTTACACTTATTTAAAATTTTTGATTTGGAAGGAAGATTTTCTGGGAAGGATAGGAGAAGCAAGGACAAAACTGAATCCTTAAGGAAATGGAAGGAAGAGGAGAGAGAAAAAAGGGGAAATGGAAAAATGGACTTAGAACACAACGTTAGTACTCTGGAATGCAACTAGAGGAGAATTAAGTTACCTTCTAAATACAGTGTTTGATTGATCCCCTTCCTTGCTAAGAGCTACTTCTCTTAATCAGCTGAACCTCATTTGTGCCTTCCATTCATTAGGAGCTCTGTTTTGTTCAGAATCAGATCACTCTACTTCATCTGACCATGTTATGGGATTATCAACTGTATCATCATTTTGTAACCCAATGATCTCATTATCCTTTGATGTTCTAGGTATATGGCATATATTATGGACACCAACGAAGAGGAGAGGGTTAAGGTATATGAGAAGTTTTTCTTTGTTGATGAATTTGGTGTAATTTTTGGGATGGTATAATTCTTTTCCTAGTTCAGTTCATTGTGTCTTTTTTTCCTGATTGGTTCATCAAATTCTTGATGATGATTGCAGGGAAAAACAGTTGAAGTCGGCAGAGCACATTTTGAAACAGAGACAACCAGATTTACAATTTTGGATGCACCGGTGACTAATCCTTCTACAAATTCTGATTTCCTTTTGAATCTACAGATTGTTTTTTAATCTCTAGTAATAAAGTTTCGTTGGATAAAGTTGATGAGGTAGAAAAGAAGAGGCCCAAAACTGCATGTTTCTTTCTTAGCTTAAGATGGTCTTGTAACTGGCACGTAGAGATCTCTGTAATCTGATTTCATCAAAACACAAAATTTAGAGTTAGGCTGGCTAATTATTTTTTTTTCTGGATTATATTTCTTGCTTTTCAAGTCTTGAAGTGTCGAAACTTCTGTTTGTATTGTTGCTCTTTTGGCTTTGGTTTGCTGACTTAATTCTGGTTAAGATTGTTTTGTAATTTTTTCTTTCTTCCTTCTACTTGGTTAGAAATTTGTTGTTTATATGTACAGACTGTGAGAGATGTAGAACTTACTTGCCAAAGTTATGACTTCTACTTTTGTTAGCTGAGTAGAGGCTGTGCGTTTTATTTTTAAAGCCATGTAACGTCTCTTTAGAAATAATTGTAGAAGAATTTGAAATAAAATATAATAAGTGGAGTTGTTGCAGCCTTGTCCATACTATCACAGAGTAAATAATGTTGGATTCCAACACTTAAATAAATTACGATTTTTTTTTCTATTTATTGATAAGGACACAAAATTCTACTAATATAAAGACCTGTAAATGAAACTCAAACTAATATAGATTTATTTTTATTTTTGTTTCAATATCTGAGGTCATTTGTACTTGGGCAACTATGATTCCTAATGTGGACCTTTCTTTTGTAAGATGCTTGTTGTGTTTTCTGTAGCTTGTTTGGCGGGCTGGTAGGTTTTTGTCTTGGCCCTCTTTTTATGTTGGCTCTCGGGCCCCTTTGTATACTTCCTATGTACTCCTTAGGGATGCCCGTTTGACTTCTCTTTTTTAATATACTGTTTGTTTTGGCTATATAAAAAAAAAAAAAAAAAAAATCTCTGGGGTCATGAATTATTAAGTAGCCTTTTCCTACCATTCCTGCTAATTTCATGGCTGTTCTTTAATGTTGTCAATATATACAATTTTATCTCCTGCTAATTTCTAGTGGGTAGCTTCTTTAAGTCTTCGTTGGACGGTCCGAAAACAATTGGTCATTTGATATTAAAGTGCTTTCTGTTCAAGTAATTAAACTTGATTTTCTTTGTAATCTTTGGGGTGTGGTCCAAATTGTTATAATTGAGGCTCTACTTTTCTCTATTGTAAATTTTGGGGATTAGGATAGGCTTGCCCAGGGATGCTGCTGTTGTTAGTTTCTCTTTCCTTTTTTGGTGGCACTATGATGCCCCTTAAGTACTCCTTGTACACTTTGAGTCGCTGTTTTGGTGTTTCTCATCTTAACATGTTTTTTCTTAACCTGTCAGAAAAAGAAAAAATCCCCACCTTTCAGCAATTTAAAGTGGAATAAATATTGTGAATGATCTATCTCTTTGGCTCCTCCTACCTCTGCAAAAAGAGAAGTTCTAGTTTTATCATTTTATTTTCTAGTTGAGTCAGATGGATTGCAATTACAACTTATGTTTCTCCTTCTATCTATTATAATTTATGTTTATGTGAATGCTTGGAGAATGTTAAATATTATTTTGTTGAATATATCACATAACTGGAAGCTTGAAAGAAATTTGGTGAATAATGTTTTCACTACTTGTTTGGGCAAGCACATGGGCGTGAACTAGGTCTGTGGCCTGGATTCCTGGCAACCAGGTGCCGTTCTCAAGAGAAATTTGAAGGCTAAGAAGAATATGACGTCCATTCATGAATGCATGGAACTTTTTTTAAATATTTCAGCCATGTACGTAACATTTTTTTAATATGGCACTCTATTGATTCTTCAGGGTCTATAAAGTTATGTCCCAAATATGATTAGTGGTGCATCTCAAGCTGATATGGTGCCTTGTAAGTTAACCCCATGTTTCTGTCTTGTACATTTACATGCATGTCCTGCAATTTGGTCTCAGGAGATTCTCTCTTTCTCTCTCTCTCATATAGGTTATATCTGCTCGTAAGGGAGAATTTGAGACTGGATATGAGAGAGGTGGACAGACTCGAGAACATGTACAACTTGCAAAGACATTGGGTGTGTCTAAGTTGCTTGTAGTTGTAAATAAAATGGATGATCCTACTGTGAATTGGTCGAAGGAAAGGTAGTAATCGAGCTGCATGTTTGTGTATTGAGTTGTGATACAATTGGTTTTAGCTTTCTAACACTGGTGTTTTCCCAGGTATGATGAAATTGAGTCAAAGATGATTCCGTTCCTAAGAGCTTCAGGCTACAATGTAAAAAAGGGTATGGAGGATCAAACTCCTGCATATTTTATTCTAAAATTCTTTTAAAGAAATGCAAATGCATTTCTCTTACATGTCAAAATTGTTTCTAAAGATACTTGTTTATGCTTGTAAGCCATCACTTCAAATCATCTGCTATATGAAAATTGTTAGATATTGTACAGTTATTTTTTCTTTTCCTTTTATTTTCTTTATCTTGTGGGTCCCATGAGCATGTATATATATATATAAGTCCAATATGTAATACAGTAGGTTTTTGGAATATAATAATTAGGGATTCTCCCTTTTCTCTCTTCACATGGTATCAGAGTCAGAGGGGAAAACCTAATTTCTTTTTCGGTGACCGTGTTTCCTTTCGGTCACTTTATTCTCCTTTTGAAACCCTCCGGACAACGTCATCGCCGTCAGATCTCCTCGTTGCCGGTGACTTTTTTCGGCTAACTTTTTCGGCTAGCTCATCTCTGGTCGGAGACCTCAGATTCCGAGGCGCACGAGGCCGATCTACATGTCGGAGGAAACCTCATGGAAAATGTGACCATGCACAGTCTTCTTGACCCGGCTGAGTTCACGCGCTAGCTCATGTAGGCGCGTGACCCACTCGGCGTCGAGATTTCATCTCAGGCTCGTCAGGCATCATCTTGCTAGAATCCATCCTCTAGCGGTCCTCTGACCTTCCTTCTCCACTTTTACCTTTTGGCTCCATCGCATCTCACGTGGTCGCTCTTCTCCAGCATTTGATCACTTTTCTTCATCTCGAGTTCCACAGTAGTGATTAGCGCCTCTATTAGAGAACCCTCTTGAATCTGAATGTGATTTAATCTCGACTAAAATCCTGTTTTACATGATTTATCTCTGGATCTCTCACTATCGCGTCGGGAAAATTGTTGATTGGTAGTGAAATTATCTTTCTGATCGAAGCTACGTGGAACTGCGGTTCATGGGACAAGGTTATGAAGATACATGCTTATTACAGGAGGATCTTATACCTAATGTTGACAAGGTGCAATGGAAAATAGATCCTGACTATGTAGCATATTATAGCGATCGGTTGATCCAAGATTTTGGCTTCATCTTTGGGCCTACAAAACATGTTTTAAGTTTTGGAATAAGGCAAAGTCTATACACGAATGATATCCAGCGCCTTTATAAGGTGGCTTCTGCTATTGTCAATATCCGACAACAGGACATGGATTTATCTAATTATATCGACCAGACTGCCTCTCTTAAGGAGGAGTTCTTGACACTGATGTCTCTTACTAGTGATGTTGGGGCAACAAGGCCGAGATTGACAAATTCTTCATAGTGCCTGTATTGGCCTCCATCAGGATCTTGAGACCGTCAGATAAATTCTTAGCGATCCATCGGTCCACATCCTTGGATGATGTGTTTTTGCTTGCCTACTCAAACTCTACCATGGACTTTACCATGTCATGGCAGGAATGTACATGTTAGTTTCTCAAACTAACCCTTGGGAGGAGCAGCAGTGAAGTAGCAAAGTGAGATAACGCCCTCAGCTGCACTATTGATAAACATGCCGTGATCGTTTGCTCCAGTTACATGGGCCAGCCTCCCCTTTTGCCACAGCTAGCCAGTCATCTGAGATTTTGATTAAGCACTTGGAACTCAAAGCTCCTCTATCTCGGGAGTATTCTTCATTGATAGTAGTATGATGACTATGCCGCTATTAAGTATAGAAGTCGACAAATGCCCCAGACAGGTAATGCCTCTACCTTACTCATCTTCTCTTGCACCCCTAGATTCCTAGACTGGTGCTTTTGATCCCTCATCACATTAATAAAGATCTTTTCCTTCTCTTATTCACCTCTACTTACCCTCTTGTTACCTTAGCTAATGGTTCTCAAGTTGTGGCTAAAAAAGGTATTTGTTTGACACATCTACGCCTTCTCTCTCATACATCGCTTTATACTCGAGTATGTGTCTGTTCCATCAACAAAATCAACAAATGTCTTAAATTGCTCATTTATTTTTGATAAATTTGACCTTGCATAATGAAGATCTGGGAAAGGCGATTGTGGGTGTGATCTCAGGCCTTTAACACCCTCCACATAGATTCCCATCTCTAGTTTAGTTTCCTTGATGCTCCTCTCCTCATCCACAGTCGTCTGGGCCACCCTAGTCTTTCTAAGTTCCAGAAGATGGTCACTCGTTTTTCCACTTTATCGTCACTTGCGTGTGAGTCCTGTCAGCTTGGGAAACATACTCGTGTCTCGTTCCCAAAGCGTTTGAATAATCGGGCAAAGTCTCCTTTTGTATGTTTGGGGTCCTTGTCGGACTACGTCTACTTTAGGATTTCGGTATTTTGTCACTTTCATTGATGACTATTCTCGATGTACTTGGTTATTTTTAATGAAAAATCGAGTTGAGTTATATTCTATTTTCCAGAAATTTTATGTTGAAATTGAATCCCAGTCGATATTTCTATTCGTGTATTTACGTAGTGACAATGCTGAAATCTTACTCTACTGCTATTTCATTTATGTCCCAACATGGGATCCTTCATCAATCTTCTTATGCTCATACTCCTCAACAAAATGGGATAGTGAGCGTGGAATCGCCATCTTATTGAGACAACTCATACTCTCCTCTCCATTATCGTATTGTATTTTAGGGATCTTTGTTCTTACAGCTTGTTATTTGATTAATCGTATGCCCTCATCTGTGTTACATGATCATATTCTCGTGTCTTTAGTTATACTTGCTTTGTTCATATTCTCACTCCAAGACAAGATAAGCTTTCCGCCAAAGCCACGAAATGCATCTTCTTGGGCTACTCGAGCTTGAGAGAAGGGTTATCGTTATTATTCTCTAGACCACAAGTCCTTTCTCTTTGCGATATCATGAGATACTTCTCTCTCAGGAGTTTCTTCTGTTTAAATTACCCTTCCCATCATCTCCCCGCCTATATTTGATGATGTGCAGCTGCAATATGGGTTTTATCATCAGATCACTATCTGGTTGTTCCTCTCTCTTCTGCTGAGGTCAATGTTGACTCACTTCCTATCCACTTGACTACTCCTACCTGGCTCGCCTCTTCAGCGATAACTTGCAGTGCTTTAGGAAGGTAATCGTCTACTGGCAATCCTCATCCTATTTACAATTTTTTGAGTTACCATACGATTATCTTCACCATACTTTATTTCTTTTCTTCATATCCTCTGTTTCTCTTCACAAGGCACCAATGAGGCTCTTTCCCATCTGCAGGTGTGACAGGCAATGGTAGATAGAATGGGTGCTCTACGGCTCAGCTAGAACTTGGGATCTTGGTTGTTTACCCTCTGGTAAGTTTCGAGTTGGTTGTCGTTGGGTTTTACGATTAAGGTTGGTGCGATGGTGGGTTGATCGCGCAGGTAGTTCAGTTCAATAAAGGATATACTCAGGTTTATGGTTCCGATTATGGTGACACATTCTCCCTTGTTGCCAAGATTGCTTCTGTCCGTCTCCATCTCTCCATGGCTACCATGTGTTCTTAGCCTCTTTATCTGTTGGATATTAAAATGCAGCTACTTCATGGTGATCTTGAAATTTATATCGAACATACTGGTTTTGTTGCTCGGGGAGTTGGTTTAGTGCGGAGTTCACGCCGTTCCTATATAGCTTGAAATAATCACCTCTTGACATAGTTTAGCCGTTTGGATTCAGATTGTTCAAAATTTGCAGCATACCAGCAATCTGATAGGCTTTATTGGGTGTTTATCGTCATGGCTGTGTGGATTATCGTTTGCACTCAGAGTTATTTGCATGTGGACGTCAGCAGTGTTACAAGTGGTGATCAGTGGTGTTGATTGGGAAACCAAGTAAACTTTTTTTTTTTTTTTTTTTTCTGCTGGTTTCGGACTAAGAGACTTGGGGAGCTCAGGGTAGCTGTGGGTGAGATAACTCAGTTCAGTGCAGTCCTCAGTCGCTTTAAAGGAAGTATGCTTTAGACATCTTGGAAGAAACTGGTATGTTAGACTGTAAACCGGTAGACACTCCTATGGATCCTAATGTTAAACTTGTACTAGGATAGGGGAGTCTTTAGATCTGGGAGATATCAAACGACTCATTGGTAAAAAAGCCCAGATATCATATTACTATTGTAATTTTCTTTTTCTGTGAGTGTTGGTCAATTCCTCTGATCACCATGTGATAATGTCATTAGAGGATCTTGTGTCAAGCATTATTTGATATATGAAATACGTCGGGCCAGTGTGTGCTCAAGAATAAGTGTCTACGAGGATTGTTGTGTTACAGTGCAAATTGGGATATTGCCGAGATAGACGTTAATTGAGTCTTTGTGTTTCGTTGGTGATAACAATAATTGATTAGAAACAACAGTGGCTGATGTTCGCGTTAGGCGTGTCTCCATTTGTAGCTACAGCAACATGTGAACTCATATGGGCGAGACATTCTCGAGGAGGTTTGAGATTTGGAAAGGATGAACGGATGAGCTCATACGCGACCCAACTAAGGCTTGCTTTGCATATTGCATCCAATCAGTCTTCCATGAAAGGACCAAACACATTAAAGTTGACATCCTTTACATTAGAGAAGATCGCATCTCGAGGATGTGTGACTACTAGTTTGTCAATTGAATGATCAGTAGCGGATATCTTTCTTAATCTCTCAGTCTGGGATTAAATACGTTTATGAGCGATTGCATATCGTATATGGTAGGCGAGGGAAGTGTTAGATATTTATGCAGTTATTTTTCTTTTCCTTTTATTTTCTTCTTGTATTGTAGATTCAGCAGGCATGTATATATATAAGTCCAATATGTAATACATTAGTTTTTTGGAAAATAATAAAAATTAGGGATTCTCCCTTTTTTCTCTTCACAAAAATCATAGTTGGGATCTGTATACATTCATCTTTTAGTTTACTTTGTATTAAGGTGTCCTCAAGAGGTTTGTGATTTTAAAGTTGTATGGTCTCGAGAATATAGCAACAACCAATTATTTATAAAATCTAGATTGGCTAATGAAGTTCCAAGAGAGAGGAGCAGAATGCGCGCAGTTCTGATCTAAACTTCATGATCTCCTGGACTGTTGTTTTTATAGAGTGTTTCGCTCACTATCATCATCATCGTAACAACAATAAGCATTTCTCAACTCTTGTTCTTTGTTTAGTTGACTAATACGATGTTGAGAAATCAGGGTTAAGGTCTGGGTGGAAAAGTTCAGAAAATTTAGAGGTCAGAACTTCCTAGAGATGTTAGAAAAGTTGATTTTGAAGTAGAACAACAGATTGTTTAGTTAAAAAGAGTAGTTGTAATACTGATTCAAATATTTGGAGGCCAAAATTTCCTAGAGATGTTAGATAAGTTGCTTTTGAAGATTATTATGGTTCTTTGTTTAACCCTTTTTTTTTTTGGGTAAGTTTCCTTATCCTAAGTATCTGTTCACCAAAAAAAAAGTTCAGAGAATTTTAGTAGCTGCTACAGAAGGTGAATACCTTAAAAAAAATTTATTTGTGCAACAAAAAAAATGAAGTATTGATTCTTAAACTTGTGATGACAGCTACTGCAGTTGGTAATTTGAAAAACCTTTTCTTTACTCTTGTTGCTTGTTTAGTGGCTTTAATTTTTATTTTATTTTCTACGACGTTGTTTCTGTAATCCCATCAAAGGGTCAAAGGGAGGAAGTAAAATTGCTTAATTTAAAGAATGATTTTTCCACACTTATTGTTTATTTATTATTATTATTTGTTGGTCTACTGATCTCTATTTCCATAACATTCTGGTCGAATAATCTGAGAGGAGAGGAGAGGGAGAGAGAGAGATATGGACCTAGTTGTCTGAACCGGGTTTTCCCTTCTCCTAGTATTTTGTTTGTTTATTTTGAGAGGGATGCTCTTTGGAGAAATGTTATCAGCAGGAGGTTTGGAGAATGTTCAGGGGGCTGGTGTTGGGGTGAGATTAGGGGATTTTTTGGGTCTGGTTTTTGGAAGGAAATTAGAAAAGAATGGGAGAGCCTTCTTCCTAATGCTTTGTTTTTGATTTGAGATGGTGGAACGGTGAGCTTTTGGAAGTATTTATGGTGTGGGGAGGAGGCCTTACATTTTTGAATTTGTTTAATTAAACATCGTATGCAAAGATCTTGAAGAAAGAGTGAAGTTGTCATTTGATTCACCCAAGTGGCTTAAGGAACAAAATAGAAGTAGGCTTTAAGCGTCAATCATAAAATTGGGAAAATCCAGCTGTGTGTTCCATATTTCTCATTCAGTACTTGATTGTGGTCAGTTCAACCAATAGTCTATGATAAGAAGTCTGCCTTTTGTTTGATGCTCTACTTAAGTATTAAATGTATACTTGCTTATCATGTAATATTTGGCAGCACTGGTACCTCATCTCTTTATTGTAGCTCTGATTAATTCTTGTTCAACTTGCAGACGTTCAGTTTCTTCCCATATCTGGTCTGGTTGGTTTGAACATGAAAACAAGAGTGGACAAAAGTTTATGTTCTTGGTGGAATGGTCCATGCCTTTTTGAAGTCCTTGATTCCATTGAAGTGCCTTTCCGAGATCCTAAAGGCCCCTTTAGGTGCTGATATCCTAAGTTTAACATATTCAATGAGATGTTGATGCTATAATTTTCCATAAGATATTTTCAATCGGGAATATCAAAATTCCAAAATTTTTAAAATTTGAAATGTAACCACTTCTTACTCGAGATACTTGAAATTTCAAAATTTTCTTTCTATGTGTCTGATAAATTTAACCTGCATGAGTGGTGCAAATTGGATTTTTCTACTTTTCCCTTAAAAGAAAATTAAATTAGTGATGCTATCCGAATACGACCACTCATAGAAACATGTGGGCACTTGAATAGCGTCTCTTTGGTTTTTGAGAGTTTGCTATTTGTTCATCGTTCAGTGATTGAGACAATGCTTGATATTTTCTCGTCTTCTTGCATATTTGCCTTAGAAATATTAATAAGTGATATATGTTATTTAAAACTCTAAATTTGAAATGCAGTTCACGACTTTAGAAGAGGAGAATGATGAAAAAGAAGAAAGAAAAATTTGAAAGGAAGGGTTAATTATGAGGGTTTTACTTGTTTGGTATGAGGAAAGGAAAATGAGTGGGCTGTGCCTCCAGCCCTTTTAAGACATTAATTATTTTACTCCAAAAAGGAAGTATTCTAAACTTGTTTTCATGGTATTCCCAGATCACCTCAACTTTGGGATGATAGTTTTATAGGGGGCAGACAAAACAGTGTCTCATTAGCACCCATTTTCTTTTTTGATTAACCAAACCAACAATAGGAAGAGAGTTTTTAATTTTTTCCTCTTCTTTTCTCATCTCTCTTTTAGTGAACATAATAGGTGGTATGGAAAGGCTTAAATCTGTGATTTGACTTTGCAACTAGAGCATCATTGAATAAAATGACCTTGCAGTGTTTATTTTCTGCGTTGAATCTTAAAGTTCTGTTTTGTAGGTTGCCTATCATTGATAAATTCAAGGACATGGGAACTGTTGTTATGGGCAAAGTGGAGTCTGGTAGTGTGCGTGAAGGCGACAGCTTGTTGGTCATGCCAAATAAGGTGCCCCTTACTTTTTTTTATTTATTTTTCTCCTATTGCTTCAAACTTTTCAATTTTTTCTGATGGTATTCCTTGATCAGGCTCAAGTGAAAGTTTTTGCTGTATACTGTGATGAGAATAAAGTTAAAATTGCTGGACCTGGTGAAAATGTACGGGTTAGATTATCTGGAATTGAAGAAGAAGACATAATATCAGGATTTGTCCTGTCAAGTGTTGGTATGTTTTCTTTTCTGGACTTATATATTGGTCTATATGATTACCTATAAAAATATAGATTGTTCTTTATAGATTTCTTGATCGTTTTTGCAACTCTGAAGAAAAAAGAACTGAGATTGAAGAAAATAGAACTGAGATAGAAATTTTATTAATTTCTAAATAAGTCATTGTAGCCTATATAACACACTATATATACACTATATGTCCACTTAAAAAGGAAGTTCCCATAACCAATTCCCTAAATTTTGGGATTTGATTATTCACTTCCCATAGCTAATTCTAGAATAAGATTATCGACCTTGATTCTTTCCTAAAATATCTTATTTACATAATTTCCAACACTCCCCTCAAGCTGGTGAATATAGATCTTCCATCCCCAGCTTGCTAATATTTTTATGAAACCCTTTTGTTAGCACATCTGCTAATTGAGGTCCTGTTGGAACATATGGAGTAGAAATTAACCCACTATCAAACTTTTCTTTGATGAAGTGCCTGTCTATCTTTGTGTTTTGTTGGTCATGTTGCACCGGATTAGGAGCAATGCTGATTGTTGATTTATTACCACAATAGGTTCATGAGCCTCCATTGGTGCTTCAAATCTTCGAGAATGATCTTGACTAACAATTCCGCCTCACACGCCATAGCTCAAACTCTGTCTGTACTTGTGGAGTACTACCACATTTTGCTTCTTACTCCTCCAAGATACTAGATTTCCCCTAAGAAAGGTACAATAGCCTATAGTTGACCTCTTGTCCAATGGAGACCCTGCAAAATCTGCATCTGTGTATATTGCCAAAGCAATATCTGATGTTTTCTTGAATAAGATTCCCTTTCCTGGATACCAATAATAAAAAAAAAGATTCCCTTTCCTAGATGTGCCTTTAAGTAATGAAGAACTCGGTAGGCTGTCTGTAGATGAATTTCTCTCAGATCCTCACTGAATAGGCTATGTTTGGCCTAGCATGTGTAAGATAAATGAGTCTCCCAACAAGCCGGTGATACATTTTTCGGTTCACTTTCTTCTCTCCAAGTGCTTCACTCAATCAATGATTTTGTTCAATGGGAATCTGGCCCGGTTTCCTAGCCATCCTTTTGTTTCTTGAGAAGATCAATAACTTATTTATGTTGAGAAATGAAAATGGATTGCTTGGATCGAGCCACCTCAATTCCAAGGAAATACTTCAATTTTCCTAAATCTTTTATTTCAAACTCCTTGGCTTGGCATTGCTTCAAGGTATTTTTCTCTTTCTCATCAATCCCTATCACAATAATGTCATCCAAATACACAATTAATGTTGTGACTCTTCTTGAAATTGAATGTTTTATGAAAAGTGTATGATCTCCTTGGCTTTGTTTGTAACCATTAGCTATCATAACCTTGGCAAACCTTCCAAACCAAGCACGTGGGGACTGTTTTAACCCATATAGTGCCTTCTTTAACCGACAAACATTGTTTCCATCACCCCTAGTGAACCCTGGTGGAATACTCATGTAAATCTCTTCTTCTAACTCACCATGAAGGAAAGCATTTTTTACATCATATTATTGCAATTCCCAATCATAATTAATAGCCAAGGATAGTAAAATTCTTACTGTATTCATCTTTGCCATTGGAGCAAATGTTTTTTGATAATTCACTCCATATGTCTGAGTATACCCTTTTGCAACCAGCCTTGCCTTGTATTGTTCTAGGTAGCCATCACCTTTAAATTTTATTGCAAACACCCACTTGCAGCTCATTGGTTTCTTACCACTAGGTAGATCAACCAATTCCTAAGTTTCATTCTTTTGTAATGCATCCATTTCAGCCTCCATAGCAAGTCTCCATTCTCTCTTTGATAATGCTTCAGACGATGAGTTGGGAATAGGAATAGTGCTTAAAGTTGAAAGGAAGCTTTTATGGTTCAAGGAAAATCTCTGGAAAGAAACAAAGTGAGATAATGGATATAGTGGCCTTTTTGTGCATCCATGGGTTCATTTTCTCAAAGCTATAGGTAGATCATGATCAAGAGTAGGAGTTGAGTTATGTTGAAATTGCTATCTTATTTCAAGACTCGGTTCGATGGCTGTTATTGCCTCATTGTTGCCATGGGGTCCCTTCTCCTTGCATACACCTGATCAAACCGAAATTGATCAAAGATTTGAATTTCTTCTTTCTTTTCCTCTATCGACTCTTCGGATCGTGATATTGGAATTGGTAACATTAAAGTGGTTTCTTTTGATTTGAATGACTTTGATGAGGGGATTATTTCTAGTGGTGTGTATTGTTTCCCTCATCTTCAAGGATGAATGCTCCCTTGAAGATAAGGAATGGAGAAGTATGACTTATTTTCAACAAAAGGTAACATCCGTGAAACATAAAGTTTTCTTAGTGGGTGGATGATAACATTTATATCCTTTTGAGTAGATGAGTACTTACAAAAACGCGCTTAGAGCTCTAGGATATAATTTTCCCGATTATGATTGTGAATATGGACAAAGAATGTGTATACTTCGAGGGCAAGGTTGAAGGAGGATCGAATGTTCGGATAAATTGAGACAAGGTTTCCTAGTAGTTTTGAGCTATGAAAACTCTAGAAGGAATCTTGTTTATGACATATCTTGATGTGAGTACAACCTGCCACATTGGGATTTTTGGTAATTTGTTGAACGATAAGGTTTGGTACACTCAAGAAGATGACAATTTTTCCTCTCCGCCACCCCATTTTGTTGAGGAGGGGTGATGCCTTTTGAAACCATTGAGACAAAATTTGATTGAAATAATCACGAGCATTGTTTGAGCTGATTTTATTGATTTTTGCGCCAAATTGATTTTGAACGATTGTACAAAAAATACGGAAAATATGACTCATATCAGATTTATTTTTGAGTAAATAGATCCAAGAAAGTCTTGTACAATCATCAATAAATGTTACAAACCACCTGGATCTTGAGATATTTGGAATGGTGGATGAATTTTAAATGTCTCCCTTTGTGAATTAGAAAGAAAGGAGAAGATATTTTATTATTAATATGGAATGATACGAGTATGTTTGCATGCTCACAAGTATTTGCAATGAAGGTTGAATATCTAGTCCCTTAAATAAGTTGGAAACATTAATTTTAATGTAGAAAAAGGCATGTGACCTAGACGCCTATGATGTAAGCCAATGACATCTTTATTTGATGAAGAAAAGCAAGTAGACAAAGTAGATAACCAGTTTTGACTGACTTGATGTAGAGTCCATTGTGTGCTCCTTGGCAAGTCAATCTTCCTCCCAGACCACTGGTCTAGAAATTCTAAAAGGAGGCATCGAATATAACACGACAACTTAGATCTTGGGTAAGTTTTTGTATTGAAACAAGTTTAGTGGATAGTTGAAGGACATGAAGAACATTTTTAAGAACCAGATTTGAGGTAACCCAGACATATCCCTATACCAGCCACTGTGGTGGTAGTTCCATCAGCAACAACAATTTTCCTATTGCTTGGACAAGGTAAATAGGTTTTAAATTGATTTGGATTATGGGTCATATGGTCAGTAGCACCAGAATCAAGGATCCAAGCATTCCTAAACTCATTACTCAAAGCATTTAATCCAAGAGAAATTAAAGTCTCAACTGAAAGAGTCAATGGACACATGCCTAGAGTTGATGCTTGAGAACTGGAAGGTAGTTGAATATTCTAAAGTATAGTTGGGTTGCGTACAACCTGTTCTCCTTCAACAGTTGAAGAGATGGAGTCTGACATGATTGATGCTGATGAAACAACTGTAGACGATCAAGAAATAAAGGTAGTAGGGCCCACACAAAAAATCAGCAATGAAGGCTGGAAAAGGAAGTGAAAAAGTTGGCACAAAGTAGGTTGAAAAATGACTGAAAAAATAGGGTACAGCAATGAAGGCTGCCCAGAAAATTTCCCAGAAAATTCCCTCAAAAAACCAATACAACAATGGAGGTTGTAGAGAGGAATCCCCAGAAATCCTAGGGCTTGAAACTAGGAATGAAGGTTGAAAGATGGTTGAAAAATCTGGTACAACAATGAAAAAACTGGAGAAGTGGGAAAAAAAACTGACACAAAGAAGCCTGAAGAATGGCTGAAAAAAGGTTAGGTGTAGCAATGAAGGCTGCACAGGAAAAGGTCTCAGCAATGAAGGCTGGACATAAAAGGCTCTCAAAAAAACCAAGGCTTTGTTACCATGAAGAAAACAGAACTGAGTTGGAAATTTTATTAATTTCTGAATAAGTCTGTACAGTAACACACACTATATATGCACATATTTTGTTCACTGAAAAAGGAAGTTTCCATAACCAATTCCCTAAATTTTGGGATTTGATTATTCACTTCCCATAGCTGATTATTTACTTCCCATAGCTAATTCTAGAATTAGATTATTGACCTTAATTCTTTCCTAAAATATCTTATTTACATAGTTTCTCACAAACTCCTTAGCTTTTATTATTAAGAATTAAAATTTTATTATATAGTTTGGTGGTAATGTGGATCGGTGATTGGTTGGGATGACATTGGTTCGATCATTAACTTTGGTTAATTGGATTCTCCGTTCTTATCCTTATTGATGATGTTGAAACTTTTAAACTTAGTATAAAGTAGTGATAAAATCATTGCTGATTTTATTTTCTGTTCTTTCTCAATTCTCATACTGCTGATGCTGAAAATTTTAAAGAGAGTGTAACAAGGTGATAAATGAAGGTTGTTAATTAAAATCATAAAATGCTTTCCTCGAAAGCAATTTAAAAGGCACATTAGATATCAACACCAGATAGCTGGAGCTTCTACATTTTTTGACACTGATTTGTCAACATTTTGTGTACTCTTTGAGCCCCAAACACTTGCTTAGGATTGCTTTTCCCACCCAAGAAAGGACAAAGATCTATGTCATTATTGCCACTCTTCTTGTTGAAATCCACCGAGCAGCTCATGCGGAGTGGGTTTCAAATAGAATTCTTATTTCCTTGGTTTGTAGTCTTGTACATTTAACATCTTCAATTTAGAATTTTTTTTTTATTTTTTTTATTTTGGTAGGCAAGAAGGAATTATATTAGCAAAACAGGGCAAGACCCAAGGGTATACAGGTTGTATACAAGAGAAGCAAAAAGACTACCAACCACCCGCAAACTTGGGAAAACTACAGGATGCACATTAATAAATTTTCAAGCGAGTACTTCCCCTCATTCAAGTGGCCAGCCCAAGAGGTTATTGAGGAAATGAAGGAGTGTTTAATCCTATATGAGGAGAAGTTTAGATTGCCTTCCACATTGCCCAAAGGAGGCTAGATAGAGTCGCCTTCAACAACTTCTTAGCTTTTTTTCTTATAGGAAAAGTTGACCATCCCATCATTAAGTCCTTAATCCGTAGTGGGCAAACCCATTCCATTCACGACAAAGCGGTAGAAGAGGCGGAGATCTCGGATTGTAGGGTAGTGTAGAAATAAGTGATCTAAAATTTTCTCCTCCTCTTTGCACATCAGACATCTGTTTGCAAGCTGAAAACATACATTTAGTGGTCCACAGTCATTACCTTTCCCCACCAAACCTCCACAGTGAACACGCTTACTTTAGGAGGACTGATTGTTCCAATGGGTACCACGGTCAATTATCAATACGTGCATTTTCCATGTGCATATAATTTGCCTTGGTACGTATCTTGGCTTTTCTTATCCATCCATAAGATTTTGTCCTCCACCCTTTGCCTCACACTGCTGCCATCGGTAGAGCTGATTAGCCTTTGAGCTTCATCCAACTCCTAGTCATTGAACGGTCTGAAGAACCTTAAATTCCACCCACATTCACCCCTCAAAGACTCCCACACTTCCCCTATCATTTCCTTTGATGTGTGCATAAAGGGTTGGGAATAGATTTGCAAATGGATTCTCCCATTCCTTATCCTCCTTCCCAAAATCTTATTCGACCCCATTATCTGCTTGCTTGCGGTCATGTTTCATTTTGCTGCACTACTCCTATCCTTGAGACCCACCCCAAAACTCCCATTTGGCTCCTCTGAAAACCACTCCCCAACTTCCAAACCATACTTTAGCTTAATCAGTTTCTTCCATGGGGGATTATCTTATGTGGCCAGTCTCCAATTCCATTTACCAAGTAGTGATTTGTTCAGATTTTCCAGTCTTCTTACTCCCAGCCCACCACTTTATTTGCTTTTGCAAACCGTACCCCACTTCACTAAATGAATCTTCACCGTCGGGTTTCCCCCGACCCGAAATCCCTTTAGTTTTCAACCTTAACACTTACCCCTATAGGCATTAATACGACATTGTATAGATGGGTAGATTAGAGATTGTGCTCTTAATCAATGCCATTCTTCCCCCTTTTGATATGTATTGTCTTTTCCAAAGCGCCAACTTTTTCCTAAACCTTTCCTCCACCCCATCGCACACCTGAATTGATTTACGCTTCATCCCAAGGGGAAGGCCTAAGTAAGTGGTTGGCAAGTTCCCCTTCCTACATCCCAATTCATGACCAAATCTTCACAGGACCTCCTTGTCCTCACCGGCGAGTTGAGCTCTTTTCTAGATTTATTTTCAGACCAGAGATGGCTTCAAACCATAGCAAGACCTAGCTTAGATAGGCTAACTGCTCCTTGGTGTCATTGCGAAAGACTAAAGTGTCGTTTGCAAACAACAAGTGTGTGATATGCTCCTTTTCTCCTTGCTTATTCGCAATATTGAAACTAGTCAGGAAGCCCCCTGAGGCAGCCTTATCTACTAGGTTGGAGAATACTTCCATTCCTATGACAAAAAGATATGGAGAAAGGGGGTCTCCTTGCCTCAACCCCCTAGTGCTATTAAAAAAACCTTCAGGGCTGCCATTGATTAAAACTGAAAAAGATGTTGTTATGCATCGTTTGATCCATCTGATCCACTTTGTTCCAAAACCCATCTTTTGCATCACCTTTAAAATGCAGTTCCAGTTGATTTGGTCATATGCCTTTTCAATATCTAACTTGCACAACATCTCATTTTCCTTCCTTTTTAGCATTGTATCAATGACTTTGTTATATTATCAAGAAGCATCTTGATCTGCCTTCCTTCAACAAAAGCATTTTGAGCTTTATTTATCAACTTATGCATAACCTTTTTTAGTTTGTTAGCAAGGACCTTAGCTAAAAGCATGTACAAACTCATCAGCTATTGGCTAAAAGTCATGAAATCTGCCCCCTTTTTTTAGCCTTAGCACGGAAAAGTGGCATGGGTTTTACAAACTCACGAGTCATGGAAATTCTTAAATAGCTTCATGATATCTTCCTTAAGCATATAAGTAGCTAAATTGCCAGAAAGGTCGTAGTAAGCGAATGCGGGCTGGTATCCCCATTGAGGTTCTTTCGAGTTGTAAAGCTTCTTCGATTGTGAAGGGGTTTTTTAATTTTCAGAGGCAGCCTCATCCTCATTGTGCTTTGAGATGTGGGGCCGTCTATGTTGTCTCCGTTCTCTTGTATTAAGTCATAGTGACTTGAAGGCCCCACAATCCACGTTTAAATCTACATCCTCTGTTGCAATTCTCATTTATCTTCATCTTAATTATATGGTTCCCTCTTCTGTGAGAGTTCGCCATTATGTGGAAGAACCCAATGTTTCTATCGCCTTCCTTCAACCAAATTTCCCTTGATTTTTGTCTCTAATGCACTTCTTCCAATAAGGCCCAACGTTTAACATCATTCACAGCTTCTACCTTCAGCTCTCTTTCCCTTAAAGTGAGAGGATTCCTTTCTTCTAAAACATCCCAAACTTTAACTTTCTTGATTAATATTTTCCACCTCTAGATTTTCCAAAGGGTTTTTTGTTCATATCTTAGCCTAGTTTCAAAGTCTTGAAGCACCACAGTATCCTGAAGCTTCACTGTGCCTCTCACTTCATAGCTCTTCCACAACTCCTCAACTAAAGTCTTGAGGCCTTCCTCCTTCAGCCACATATTCTCAAATCTAAAAGGTGAGGTCCTTTTTACAATCATACCTCCCTCGATGGGATTGGGTGATGAATTACAGAAAAAGGTGCAGGCAGGTAAACTTTGATTTGCACCACCAAACAACATTTCCCAATCATTTTGTGATTGAAACCTATCAACCGCACCATTCGATCTATTATTATTGAAGCCCTTTCCATGTGTATTGCCCTCCACTAAGCGGAGTATCTTTTAGTTCTAGCTCATCTATGATTTGTGAGAACTTTCTCCTTGGCTACTGTTAATCTCCCACTGCCTATTCCTTTCATCAGGGAATCTTAGAGCGTTGAAGTCCCCACCTATGCACCACGGCCCTTGCCATCTTCCTCTAATAGCACCCAAATTCTCCCACAACTGAACTCTCCTCCCCTATCGTGGGCCCATAGACACTCGTGAGAATCCAAGTGTTGTTATCCTCATAGTTTCTGAATTGGCAGAAGTATGCAGACTCTCTCTTTTTCCGAGAAATTTGGAAAGCTCCTAGAGTCCACATAATAAAGGTTACTGAGGCTCCAAGTGCATCGACACTAGCCCACTTAATAAATCCTGACCAAAAAGCCCCTCCTCTTCAGGAGCTAAGTCAAAAAAATGAAAGGGAAGAGGAATGAGGATAATGGGTCTCATCATTTACATACCTCTGCAGCTGCTCTTCCCTTTCATGCTGGATCTTCTCCACACCATTTTCTCTCGAATAATTCTCCTGCCTTGATGCACTTCTAGGGCTTAAATCCCTCCCCTCCGAAAGAATTCTGCCCTTCAAAACATTTTTATGAGCTGATGTGTGCTGCATGGGCTTAGGCTCCTGCATTCTTTCCCCTCCTTGGCCTTCTTCCAGGCCCACAAGACTTGGCCTTTTTTTCCTTTGCCCATCTAATGTCTTTTTTGTCTTAAAGCCTTGGGATGGGCTTAGCCCTTGAGCCAAGCTTGGCCTAAATGGTGGGCTGGAATCTAGAATTGGGCTTAGCCCATGAGATGGGCTAGACCCAATTGGTGGGCTTGGCCTAGGGGATGGGCTAGACCCATAGTTCTTTAGCCCATAATTTTGCCCTCTGCCAAACACTTCCTTTCCTTGGAATGCGTGTGCCACATTTTCCCTTTTCTTTCGTTTGCACCACCCTTCCCCTTTTTTTTCCTTCCCTCTTTTCTTCCGTCCCATCTATCCCTTCTGTTGTACTAACATTGTGTGGAAGAAGACCACTCGCTTTGTCTTAACGCATGTCGTTTCTTCACCCTCTTCCTCCCTTCCCTTTTGCACCTTGAGTTTTTGGCGTGGGTATACTTCTGTACTCTTTGGCGGAATTTCCACCAGATCTGGAGCTGGAGTTTCTCCCCCCCCTCCAAAATATGAACAACAATGGAGTTTTGCCTTCCTTTACCTTTACTAAGATTCTTGCTCAAGCAACCTTAACCCTCAAATATGTCGCCCTGTCTATTGCCACAAAACCCCAACAGCTATCACCTATCTTTTTTAGGATCTCCTGCCTCCATAGATGCAGCGGCATCCCCACCACCCTTATCCACGCCTCCTTCACTTCCTCCTTGTTATTTGAGCAGCCAGCTTCCGGACTCCACCATTCAAGCTTTAAAGATCCGCCCCTTAGCCATCTTCTCCCTGAATTCAGGGCCCTTTTTGCTTCTTTCGGAAAATCAAATTCCATGAGAAACAGATCTTGGTTCATCAAGGCCACCATCAAACCACCCTTCAATCTCTCCATACGATTCGCAACCTCCCTTCTCTAGTAAATGGGTAGAGTCAAACATTTCCCAACTTCCCTAAAACAGAATCTCAGAGTACCCATAGCCTCCCTGTGTAGACTTTCCTCTACATCTATCTAGATTGTACTCTGAATTTGGCCCCTTCCTTCTTTTGTTATCTCAGCAAAGTTACTTCCATAACCACCACCCCCTCTCTTGATCCCCTCTCTTGCATTCTCCTCCATTTAGGTTGAAAGTTTACTTTTCTTTTCTGCTTTCTCCTTCTTCATCCTGTTGATACAAGCTCTCTTAGTTTCTCAACCAACAAATGCCAACCCCCAATCAATCCCCTCCCTTCTGGTATAAATTTTTATGTTTTACCTTCCCCATTTATTTACTAGGCATCAAATATTTACCTGCTTCATTTCTGTTATTCCACCCTGCCAATCTCCGCCTTTCTCCTTCCTCAAAAAAACCTTTTTTGCATTGTTGCCTCCTCTTATAGTGTTCAATACCAGCAGGCAATGTACCAAATATCTTCTCCAAATCTGATGATCCAGGTGACTACCTTACTGTTCTCTCTGTTAAATACCCTTTAGTGATCCTCCTATACCCTCAATAAGGATTTCAAAGGACTTTGATTCTATAAAGACTGTGGCTTTTCTTTGTCATTTCAAAAATCTTGGAAACTTGTATTTGGAAACACAAGTCATGAGACTATCATAGATAGAGCTTGTGACTCTACAAACCAATGGGATTGGAATTCAATTTAGAATTGAATTGCTGAAGATTTTTCAAGTGCTTCATTTCCTTCTACTTTATTCTTTTATATCTTCCACTAACAAGGTATGTGTGAATTATTTATCTTTGATTGTGGGAGGAACTGAGGATCAGTCCTATTTTTCTTTGACTCTAATCTTGATGTGGTATATTCAACTTCTAGTGTGATTTGTGTGATCATTTATTTCCATATTTGGAAGTATTGTAGAACAAAGTATTTTCTGTTACATTTTGATATGGACTTACAATCAAGATATTTAGAAGCAAACTGTCAGTGGATTTGCAATTTATTCATAAAATATCAATATCAGTGAATCTAGAAGCCAATGCGTTGGTTGGAGTATTTGTATGCTGTTTTCTGAGTCGAGATTTGATCCTTTTAAGGGAAAATTTTGAAGAAAAAACTAACAATTTGGTAAGCACTATCGTAAGAGGTTAAGTGTTGAAGTAGAAAGCAAATCCCCTTGTTGTATTCCAACTTTATAAATAAAGAATGGTTTCAAAATTTTCCCATTTTTATGCTGAGAGAGAGAGAGAGAGAGAATTAAGGAATAGGATAACTTTTTTCAAAACATAGAAATGAGAAAATTTTGAAACCATGCTTTATTTATAAAGTTGGAATACAACAAGGATTTGCTCTACTTCAACACTAAACCTCTTGTAATGTATCTAGGTATTAGTTTCTTTGCTTGGGAAGTTTGAGTGAGGGAAAAGTGCTTGAGGCATCTCAAAAGATGGGTTTTCGGTTGGCTAGCAGGTGCCCTATATGTGGTAAAGCTGAAGAGGATCTGAATCGCCTTTAGATCCACTGCCCCTTGGTTTGGGGTTTGTGGGAGGGTCTTATCTCTATCCCATGCTTAGACTGGGTTTGCTTTTTCTTGGTTAAGGACCTGCTTTCGGGATAGACTTGTTTCCTAGAAACCTCTTTTGTTAGCGCTTTAGTCTCTTGAGCAAGGTTAATTGAGTTGGAGGAGTGTTCTTTTGTGCATTCTCTAAGGTTTCTAATGGGTGGTAGGTTTTTTGGCGCCCTTTTTTATACAGGTCAGGTTTCTCCCGGTATACCCCCTGTATACTTTGGGGCCATCGGGCTCTCTCTTTTTTGTGTTATTAATATTTGCTCTATTTATCTTCCCAGGCAGCTACTTTTCCCATTGAGACTAAAGCTTTCAGTTGCTCCGATTGCTGTTTATATGGGCAGGGTTATTCAAACGCGGATATCGATTTTGATGGGTGGCACTCTTGTATAGGTTCTATGGCTATGCCTTGGGTGTGACTTGTTTTTTGGGATGGATTGTTTGTCTCTTCTTTCTCTCTGCCTCTTTTTTGTTGGCCCTTTGTGGTCTCTCTTGTATACGTTCTGTATACTCTCTCTTTTTTGGTCAATAACTGCTCTTTATCAATAAAAAAAAATATTTGCTCTATTTATCTATCAATATATATATATATATATATATATATATATATATATATATATATATATAAATATTTTACGAGAGTGGAACTAAAATTCTCTGTCTCTGCTCCAACATGATGAAATTGCTGAAGAAAGTACAGGGCCTACTGGCTAAGTGGTTAACAGAACAATATTTTTCCGACACTATCTGCATCTCCTTACCTAGTCTCTTACTAATCTTAGAACACCTGTAACATCTGTGAGTGGATACAGAAATGCATGTAAACCTGTCTTGCTCGAAGCCAGTGAGAAATATATCGAATTGGTTATCCCATTGCCTAGGCAGTGTGTCAAACTAGAGAACACAATGATTGTTCCCAGACCATTCTGAAGAATAAATTATCTGACCAAATTAAATCCAAGAGGACTGAAAAGGTCAAGGACAATATGAGGTTCCAACAAAATATGTGCTACTAGCAAGTTCATACAGCATTTGTGAAGTCTGTGCTGTGATGACTCCTTGTAATAAAATCAGAACAAGGAGCTGCTGATCAATTGCTTCAGGAACATTTTTTTTCTATGTTATCTTTAAGAGTTCTAAAATTGTTTCCTTTTGTGCAGCAAAACCAATACCTGCGGTCTACGAGTTTGTTGCCCAATTGCAAATTCTTGAATTGCTTGATAACGTATGTATGAATGCTTTAGTTTTCTTTTTCTTCTGCCTTTAGCGTTTTAAATTTTCTCGTCAATGGTTCTCTCTTATATTCTAGTTGTTGAACCATGCACGTATTATCTAAAGCATCGAGTGTTGTTCTTTTCTTTTAGGCGATCTTCACTGCTGGTTATAAGGCTGTCTTGCACATTCATTCTATTGTTGAGGAATGTGAGATTATTGAACTACTGCAGCAAATTGATCCGAAGACAAAGAAACCTATGAAAAAGAAAGTCCTCTTCGTAAAAAATGGCGCTGTTGTGGTGTGCCGCATTCAGGTTTGCTTTTTTATATTCTCTATTTTTTTTTTGTTATTTTTATGCAATCATGTAAATTTTGCATATGTTAATATTTTAAACGAGATCGTGAGCGTTACTGTCAGGAAACTTGAATAATTTAATAGAAGCCCCAACCCCCTTTTCTTTGTTGGCATAACTCATCTATTATCCTCCTCCAACCACTATGGCTATCTTTAAAAAAACCTCTTTGAGAGTTGATATTATTACTAAATCATCTCCTCATTCTGACTTTGCTAATTATGTGCTTCCCAGGTGAATAGCATGATTTGCATTGAAAAGTTCTCTGATTTCCCCCAGCTTGGAAGGTTCACTCTTCGGACTGAAGGTGAAAAAAGATATTCCTACCTCTATGATCTGTTTGAGTCATGATATCTCTGTATTCTTTAGTCACAAGGATTTCTGTGCTATACAGGAAAAACTGTTGCTATGGGGAAGGTTACTGATCTTAATTCTGCTAGTTCTAGTTAAACAATTTTGGCAGAAGAGGTAAAAGAGGGTTTCTATTTTCATATATTTTCTTTTGCTGCAAACTAGTCTTCTTTATCCATATCTCTATGTTGTTGCATTTGAACGATGTAGTTTGTCTTCTCATATAGCATAATATATGTAAATTTCCTGTTCTTTTACTTGTGTATTGACTGAATGCTGAATGTGCTGCATGTGCATGACCAGAATGAAGGTCACCACCAATTTCATGAAATATACTAACTGCTGTAGAGTTTTATACATGTAGCATACATATGCAAGCATTGAACTCTAGATCTTTGATGTAATCTACTCCCCAAAAAAAAAAAAAATATTTATGGTCATTATTTAAATAATTGATGTGATACACATGTAAGCAGTGACCCTTAGAGCTTTGACGAATTTCTACTTAATTAAAAAAAAGAATCAGAATAAGATATGAATCTAGGAACATGTAAAACTATAATATTTGGTTCTATGGACATGTATGTGGCATATCAAAAATCCACTTTCAAACTTTATCAGACACCTTGTCCTCCCAACAAAAGAAGGGAAAAAACCTCCAGAAGAGCTAGTTACTGAGCAAAATTCCCAGTATTAATTTATTATCAGCTTAAAGTTAATATTTATTTAATAAAAAAAAAGCAGCTCAAAGTTAATATTCAAATCATTTGGGTAGAATATGTTCATTTGAATAATATATTAATCTCACCAGTATTTCTTGCGGTATTAATCACAAAAATACTTTGAAATGAATTAAATCATTGCCTTTGACCTTACATATGATTATCTCATGTAAAATCACTATCTTTTGTCTTCATGCTACCCAAAATTTTTTATTTTTTAAATAATAAATGTAATTAGACACTGAAGACTAGAAAGAGAGATTTGTGAGTGGTGCAAGGCAAAAGAAAGTTTCTAAAGTCATAATTTGTAGTAAACCACATCCAACCTTGATATGATAGAAGAAAAGTTTTCAAATTTGATTTTTCTTAAAATTTACTGAGAATCTAAAGGGATGTGGGTTGTCTGTACCATGCATCTATATAGTGTGCTATAATATAGATTAAACTTAAAAGTAATGCTATATAAGATTGTTTACATACATTTGTATCCTATTGTAGTTCTATTTTATGTTTAACTATACTTTTTTTATACTCAAATTTAGCATATTTAATATTTGCCTATCAAGAAAAAAAATTTAGCATATTCATATTGGTGAATATTTTCCAGCTGCCGCATACTGCTTTTCTGTCAGCTTGCAACTGGAGGTTAAAATACTTTTTTTGTGGCCTTTGGCATGCATGGAATTCTCTTTAATCTATGCTGAGGTTTTAGAACTTGATGCACTCTTGAAAAAAGTTCAAATTTTTAGACAATCTATCCAAATATAAAAAGTGCTGTTCGGTTTTGTTGAAATGATGCTCAAATTATAAGCATGAAGAGTAAGTCTAAATTAAAGGGGTTATATCATTTTGGATCCTGATCAACTTTTGGACCTCCTTCAGTCCCAAAATCATGAGTTTGTACCATATCGGTGTTGGATGGTAGACTGGTAATAGCCTCAACAGCTGGTAGTAGGGTCAATGGTTTGAAATTGAAGTTGTCAGAATCATTGGTTAGTTCACAGCTGATTATCATCTGACTACTTAAGCTTGAGCTATTACAAACTCATCCCAGGGCTACAATAAGAGCTTGATAATGGTCACGTGTAATTATGCTTGGAGTTCAACTAAATCCAAAAGTTAACCCATTCTTCCATTCCCCAACTGAACCTGATCACTCACTTGTGTGGCAATTATAACAGAACACGTGCTCTGGTTGAAAGGTTAGGTTAGGTCAGTGGTTTCTTTCTTGTGGGGGCGGGGGGCGTGGTTGTGAAGGAAATGGAACTACAATCAAATTCAGCCTGGCTACAGAAAACAGTAGTAGTGAAACATTATATCAGATTAAAGAAGAATACATTCACCAAAACCAGGAGATGAACCATCAGATTCTGACTGAGGAGAATTGAGGATTAGGAACAAAGGGAAATAATAAGTAGACATACATCTACCTGAAAATGACAGGAAGATTGGTTTACAGTAGAGAAGTTCACATATGACTTGTTAGGGGATTCAGGATTGCAGTTCTCCATTGTGGCCGATTCACCATATATGTACTCACATCTGGCTTCAGCCAATTAAACCTTGTGTTGATTTTTTTTGGTCTCATTATTAACTATCTCAATTCCTGTTAGCAGGCAAACCGTCATGACGGAAGATTTTATTCGCATACAGAAATCAAGTGGCAGCACATGGTGGCTGCTTCTACAAGCAGCCTACCCCTGCAAATCATCAAAATGCATCTCCTGAGTTTGATTTACCATAGCAGAGCTCAAGTAGTGGTTTTGAAAGAGTTGGCTACTGTTTCACTATAGTGCACCTGCTTTTGAATAGAATATTTATAGGGTTTCAGTATTCCAACATTTGATGGGGGTTGAAATTTGGCCTTGATTCATTTCCCCCCAATTAACCAATGTTTATTATAATGATTATAAGAGGCTATGCTTTAATATCATCTACTTAGATGTGGGTTCTTTTGCACACTAATGCCCTATAGGTCAGCAGAGTGAACATTTATTTTAATTGCCTGAGGTTTGAATGACTTGATAATTAGTAATAAATTTATTATTATTAACAAACCTGTCTCCATATTTTTCCAAACCTTCCATACATGGATCATGCTACAGTGTTACCAAGTGTTCATTCTCGTTATGTTTGTTTGTTTCACTGGTTCATTTATTTGTACCTTCATTTTCTGCTACCAATGATCTAGATTTGGTCATCTATTATCAATTTGGATGGGAATTTAGATGGATTATTAACATTTTTCTTCATCCACTTCAATCATGAGAGATACCTAGATTCATTCATGTGTGTGTCCTCAATTGTCCTTAATACATACAGTACATTGGAAGTATGCAACAGTTTGCTGATCTCCTTACAAAGGATACCCAATACATTGAGGACACATGAATGTGAACATGGTTTTGCAGTCATCGATGATGGATCCGAAGGAGGTTGGAGCAGAATGTTGTTCATTGATGGCCTGATTCACTTGCATGGAATTTCTCTCGAGGATTGTTCTATGAAATATTTGGTTAAAATATATCAAATAATTCAAATAATTCAAAATCTGTAAATCTAACCCTTATGTTTTTTTTTTCTTGAAAAATAAATCATTTAAGATAAAAATACCTTTTATCATATGATGTATTTACATGTGTTTTACAAAAGAAAAAGTTACTTTTACAAGAAAACTTATCTTTGTCGATTGATGATTAAAAATTGATGGAGGGTTAGATTTCCAAAATTCATGTTTCAAAAGGTCTTTTAATCAAATCATCATCTATCAAGTGAGTGGCTTTTGAGCTAGGTGAGTGCCTCATGAACTGCATTTATCATTTGGCCTGATTCCATCTCACACGTATCCAGCCATAACCCTTTGACAATACTGCATCATCAACATTGCATTTAATCCAACATGTAGGTGGTTTTTACTTTTTCCCACATACTTGGCATGGGAAGGTCATCGCCATGGAAGAGGGGTTGTGCAGCTTGCCATTGAAAGAGGAAAGATGTTGTGATTAGTAAGGTTAACGTTGTTTTGACAATCTTTGAATAGAACTTTTTGAGAACTGTCTTGAATAGTCTTAATGGCATTAAGTATTAGGATGTTTGTTTTTAACGTTAGGTAGTGAGTAGGGATACAATAGACAGGTATTTTAGGTTCACTGTCTGTACTCAAACAATAGCATGTGTAATTTAATTTTAATCGGGTTTTAATGGGTTTGGAGTTTATTTTTACCGAGATGGAATCACGGGGTTAAGTATTGTTACTCGTAAAACTCGAAAATTAGAAATTTTTAATCTGAAATGTTAATAAAAATAATAAATTGTCATAAGGGTTCGGGGAAGTTTAGAAAATTCTCTAGATCTCGGGATAATGAAAGCAATTTGCGCCGTTAAATTCGTCGAAATCAGTAACTTCAAGATTTAAGTAGATGAACAAGCAGAGCACACCGTTGCAGGTGATAAATTCTTGAGTGGCTAAAGGGCGAATTTTTTAAATTTTAAGGCGAAAGCAGGCTCGAATGAAATGACTATGAAGCAATATATGAAATAATAATAATAAGTCAATTAGATTATATTTTAAAAATATTTTTATTATTTTATTTTTATACTTTAATATAAATAATAATTATTATAATGTTTTTAATAAATAATTTATAAAAATTCATAATATTTTATTTTATGAAAAATATTAATTTTAATATAATAAAAATAAAAAAGCAAATATAAAAAAATTAAAATTTAAAATAAAAATGAAATAAAATGTAAGCGGTGAGAGTTTGAGAATTTTACCAAATGCCATACTGTTAATTTTTAAATGAGACCAAGTTTGAAAATTGAAAAAAAATAAATGGCCAGGGTCGGGATGGGAGGCTATGTCGGCCTCAGATTAATAAATTCGTAGTAGTGTATATTCTTTAGCTCTTATTTTTATTGAATGATGATTGAGTTTTAACTATTTTTGTGGAAAATGACTTCTGAGATAGAAAAGTAAGATATTTATATTTTACATTCGAGAACTTTTTAAAATTTGTGATAAGTTATGAAAATTTTAAAAAACAAACGAACAATCTTGAAAGGCTATTCGATTTCGGCATTAAATTAAAACGAGCCTTTCATCTTTAACTTTTGTTGCTTCCATAGAGTTTCGTTCCTGTTTATCCACAAAGCCCAAAGGATCATACAACTTACTGATATTTGGTCGGTATTCTCTTTTGCAAAGACTACTTCTGAATCGTTAGAATCCATGCTCACGGTTTACAAATCATCTTCTCCCCAAAACAAGATCATGACTCTATAAATTAGAAAATAAAATAAACCCCTTAATAATAATAATAATAACATTGGGTTGCCTCCCAAAGCGCCTTTTTTTTAACTTCTTGGGCTAGACGTTGCCTTTTTTCAATTGTCACAAATGGGACATTCCAAACTAATGTAATCAACATCATATGCTTGAAAATCTTCATAAAAATGTTTACGCAATGACTATTGACCTTAAAGATTTTACTAGTATCCAAACTTTGTATGGCAAAAATAATTTTTTTTCCTAGAAATCATTTGATTATGGAAGACTTTAGTCTTTTCCTTATAAATTCTTGAGCTCTCATAGGCATCATTGTGAAATTTCTTCCGGTTCTTGCAATTGCAATTTCCTTTGTCCACCCAAAGGGGTCTTGTAAGCTGTTCGATAAGCCTAAAGTGCATAATCAAGCCCCGTACTCCCATCCTTCCTCTTTGGGTTGACTATCTTCTCATGTATGGACTTGATTTCTCTATTAAATACCTTTGTTTGTCTATTTGTTTGTGGATAGTAAGTAGTAGAGATGTAATGGGTAATATCATATCTCTTTAATGAAGCTTCCACCACTCTATTAAGAAAATGAGTCCCGTGATCTCCGAGTTTCTGTGCTAAAGGGTCAATAACATCTTTAACAAAAGTAGACGAGACATCATTAGGATATTTCATGGCATCATAAATATTGAATTTAATAACTTTACCATCAAATTCCATTATAAGGATACCATCATGCACGTTTTTAGAAATGACCTTCCTTGTAGGATTAATCTTAAATTGGGAGAATCATCTTCTTTTATATCAAGCACATAAAAATCAGCAGGAAAAACCAATCCATCAACTTGTACTATTGTCTCTGAGTTCATTTAAGGGATGGCCGTTGGAACTTATCAGTAAGTTGAATGATCACACTCGTTTCTTTTAATGAACCAACATTCAAAGATGAATAAACAGAGAGTGGAATGACATTAAATGAAGCTCCTAGATCTAACATTGCTATATCAATCTTAACTTTACCCAATTTGCAAGGGATAGTAAACATACTTGGATCTTTGTATTTGGGAGGTAGTTTTTTATGGAGGACAGCTGAAATATTTTCCCCCATACTTACCTTTTCATTACCTTTCAATTTTCTCTTGTTGGTGCATAACTCCTTGAGGAATTTTGCATATCGAGGCACTTGTTTAATTCATCAAGTAAAGGAATATTTACCTCAACCTTGCAAAAGGTTTTAAGAATTTCCTTCTCTTCCTTTTCTTTCTTAGATTTAGTTAATCTGCTGGGAAAAGGAGGATATGCCACTGAAGGCCTTGGTTGTTCATTATCAAGTTCTTTACAACGATATGATATGCATTATAAGGAGATTTTTGCTCTTATTACAACGATGACTACCACTTGTACTCTTACTGCAATTGCTTTTGTTGATTAGTGGCATATATTTTAATTCGATGTGAAAAATGTCTTTTTGAACCAATTTCAAAGACCCCAACTCTTTTTTTTTAGCGTTTATCCTCTTTTCATACTTATCCCTAAAATGTCTTTTTGAACCAGTTTGAAAGACCCAACTCTTTTTTTTTAGGCTTTATCCTCTTGTCATACTCATCCCTAAGCCATAAAATAACGATTTAGAGTTTATCCTCTTTTCATACTTATCCCTAAAGCATAAAATAGTGAATATGCTCCAGTGCGTTACACATGGACGATGGTGATGTGGGGATTAGAAAAGAGGACAAAGTTTACATCACATGCGCACAGGACCCCTCCTAATCTAGCTTGCATGGTCACCACCGTCCTCTCAAGTTTCAACTAACACTCATTAGTTTTCACTTTAAATCAGGGCTTGTTTGATTCCATTTTTATTTTTTATTTTTTTAAGGAGAATAAAGAAAATAAGAGATGTGTGACTCTTCCCATCTTAAGCGATTTTTTAAGCATCAAATCAAACGTAATAACATTATCTATTCTTATAAATAAAATCTTTAATAATACGTTGATTTCTTCGAAATTGAATAGATGTTAAAAAAAAAAAAAAGATAATAAGACTTTCTCTAAGGGGGTGGGGTGGGCCTTAATTTCACATCCGATGCTACCCGTGTAGATGCCATGTTCCTCATTTATTGGTTGATGCTGTGTGAGCTGTATATTTATTTTATGCGTTTGTCAAGTGTTATCCATATGCTTTTGGGATGTGGGAGGGTTTGTGCATATACGAAAGATACCTTTATGTGTCGTGTCTAGATTAATTAACTTATGCGAGTTGAGGATATCGTAAAGGCGATAAAAACACATCATCTCTTGTAATTTGTATTTTTAAGGCTGAAGTTGAGGCCGTAGTTAAGTTAGAAAAGGCCGTCGTTTATTTTCTGTATTCGATGTACAGGTTTCACATTATTTAATCATTGTTTGCTTAGGTCATATTATTTATTCATACAAAGTTGACTAATATATGGATTATATGTCATGGGCTCATGGCATAAACAATGAAGAGGCATGTGGAGGAGAGATTAGGATATCTTGGATGTTGTTCATGGCTATATGATCTTAAGCCTTTCCATTTCGAACCGACAATCCATTTCGAGCCTATGTGATGTGGGGTTAGGGAGGGAGGACAGAGGAGTGAGGAGTAGCAATTAGTAACAGGATAAGGAGGGCAGCTCAGATCAGCTCTCTTGTTGTTGTTGGTGGTGGTTAATTTGTAAGGAGGAGTTATCAGATATACTTATACATGGATGGTACGAAGCAACTTGTGACTGAGGCCATTCTGGACAACCTTGAAATTTCAGAATGTTCTCCTCCATTGAAAAGCACCACCGTAGTAAAAGTTGCAGATATGGGTTGCGCAGTTGGGCCAACCACCTTCTCTCAAGTTCAAAACATAGTGGAAGCGGTTGAGCTCAAGTGCCGAAACGCAGGAGGACTACTCATGGATTCTCAAATCCCTGAGTTCCAAGTCTTCTTCAACGACCAGACCTCCAATGACTTCAACACTCTCTTCGCTTCCCTCCCTCCTAATCGCCGATATTATGCTGCCGGCGTACCGGGCTCTTTTCATTCTCGTTTATTTCCTAATTCTTCTCTTCACATCGTTTATTCCTTCGCTGCCCTTCACTGGCTTTCGGCAATGCCTAAAGAGATGGAGGACAGGAGCTCTCCTTCCTGGAACAAAGGAAGGATCTATCACTTAAATGAAGCAGATGAATTTATTGAGGCTCACTCTTCTCAGCATCAACAGGACATGGCCCGGTTTTTGGACGCCAGGTCGCAGGAGGTCGTTGAGGGTGGATTGATGATTCTATTTTTCCCAGGCCGCCCTGATGGAGCTCTTCCTTCCCAATTCATTTCCAGTGTCTTGCTCTACTTGCTCGGGTCTTGCCTCCTCGACATGGCAAACAAGGTAATATTAAATTAAGGGAGTTTGATATCAAATCATTCATTTTTTTAAAAATAACACAAACATTTTTTTTAAAATCATCCCCAAACTAGTCTTTTTAACTAATCGTGGTTTTGAAAAATAACCTTAAAACCGCATTCACCAACTTCGGTTTTAAGGTTAAATTTTAAACCGCATTACCAAATGCAGTTTTAAGGTTAATTTTTAAAACCGCAGTTCGTGAATGTGGTTTTAAGGTTAATTCAAACGTGGTGGTGAATACTTGCGGTTTTCAAAACAAGAAACGGATTTGGTGAATATTTTGAAAAGAAATCTATATGTGTATTTTTTTAAATGAATTATTTTTGTTTTAAACTTAAATTTAGGACTACTACAGGTACATACATGCTGTCTATCCATAGACCAAGTTATTTTGTGGATTGGATTTCACTTAATTGTCTACATCTTTAATATGACTTGTGAGAGCTCAGGGTAGAAGTTTTGTATAAATAGATCGCCATGCTATTTATAAGTATTTTGATTTTAAGTTCTTTTCTTTTCAAAAGTTGGAATAGAATAACCCGTGTGAAGAGAATGATCATACATTTGTAATGCATTAAATGTCCCATTCTTCTACCCTTTCCTGGGAGTTTGATGATTATCAATTCATAGCCATTACATTAAACAAAAGAAGAGTTCGACCTAAATAATGCGTTATTTCTGTCTAGTTGATCTTGATTCGAGATTAGAAGTATGTTGATTTTTCTCCAAATAATTGAATACTTTTATCTGTAAATACTTGTTGGGTCTGCCCCATTTTTATGGGCTGGACTAAATTGGCCAAAGTCCATTACTTAAAAAAAAAAAAAAAAAATTAGGGTTGTTGGGTGTCTCGGGCAGCTTATAGAGAAAAGAGGAAAGATGTGTTTAGTGAGAGATAAAAATGGAGCTAGGGTTTGAATCTTTGACAAGAAGATTGAAAGACTTACCATATTTAGCAAAATCCGATTTTTGAGAAAATATTCTACTGATCAGGGTTCAATATTCCTTGTGATTGATAAGGAAGAGTAGGGAGTGCTATTAAGAAATATTGGGCGGTTAAATCTAGAAGATTTGATCATATTTGGTGAGATTTCTTAGGGAGGAAGATATTCCATTGTAATGAATATGGAATAAAATCAAGATCTTCCCATTGGTATGTTGAAACATATTAGGAAACATGAGGATATAGAATATTTACTGAGGATCACATTGGAGAATTTTAAATAGAGGATATTGTTTGAAGCAAACTTATAAGAAGGACATGCAAAGAAGAAGAAATTTTTAACGAAGGGGATTTTTTGGAGAAGCTACTCACGTGTGATGTAGTTGTTGCGGTATTGCTTTTTGCCTCGATGATGAGCAGTGTTTATTCTCCTTGCTTAGAAGAATGTGTGAGCATGTAGGAGTCAAGATGTTGCTGTATAGGGGAATAAGGGGAGCTTATTTTCATGTTTCACTTGAGAGAGTTAAGCGAAGATGACTGTGAGAAAGGAGGAGCATTGTCTCACATAAGACCAACGTGTAACCTAATTGATAGATAGTGAAATTCCTTGCATCTGGGCTCAGTTCCATGAACGTAGGCTTTTCCAAACAGTGTAAACAATCTCTTGTGTCTATGTATGTTTGCTAGGTTAATCTTGTGTTTTTATTTTTGTCAAAATCGCAATGGTAGATCTCAGTCTAGATAGTGTTGCATCAATTGATGCATCGACTGCTAGAACATCTTCCAAAACAAACACTTTTTTTTCCTTTCAATTGGTATTAGAGTGGGTCAGTCTAAGTTATTGAGTGAGATATGTGGATTATCTGACTGTTTGTCTTAGAGTGTTATCAATTAGTGAAAAGAATCAGAACGGGCGAATGAAGAGTGCGCTCCATAAATACAAATGTTTATGCCCCTTAACCTCTTCAATGCTTCTCAAAAAATAAGCAGAAATCAGGGAGCTAATGTTGGTGCAAAGAATAGATACCTTAGGATCCAATGCATGAAATGTGAAGGGTATAGGCATATTCAAACTGGATGTGCTAACACATGGAGTGATGATGAGTATGAAACATGGAATGAAGGAGGGAACATCTACAATGAATCACTAGCACCAATCAGTATTTCCACGGAAGAATAGTGCTAGAGTGATCCGATAATTTATGCATTTGGTATACCAGTTGATGCATCAACCTATGAATCATCTGCCTCTATGATTGCACTTGGTGCATCAGATGTCGAGACAACTAATGTGGAAAGTGGTGATGATGAAGAAATCTTCGACGAAGAGATGACTCACTCTTACAAAGTCATGTATGAGAAACTAGTGGATGTTGTCAACGAGAACAGGGGGCTGCTCAAACAAATGTTGTAATTGTGTAGAGAGAAAAATGAGCTAGTCAAACAAGTCAATGTGTTGAAGGATGAATTTGCAAGCAAGGAGAGTCTACGGCGGAGTGGAGGCGATTAAAGAAAACTATCTGATGATGAATTACGTGCCACGGACCTAGACAGTTACGATGGGAGAGAACAGCAAAGACCACAAAGGTCTAGGCTTCACAGAAGAAAAGTTAGACACTAAACCTTATGCCCTCACAAATTCTATTACAATAGGCAGAAATTACCATCACAAAGGTGGTAGGAAGAATCATTCATCAAGAAAACAAAGACTCATATGCTACTATTGCAAGAAACTAAGACATATTTGAAGGGAATGTTCTCACTTCTTGATGCATCAGAAGGTAAGACAACAGAAGTAACACCCTAAAACAAAACATATTTGGGTGGTAAAAAGGGATGGAGACAACGGTAGCTGCCGCGTCTCTCAAGGAGGCATTGGTAAGAATTGGTACTTTGATAGTGGAAGCTCCAAGCACATGACAGGTAACAAAGAATTTCTGACCAATCTTCAACCTTGCAATCTAGGGTCTGTGACATTCGGTGATGGTGCTAAAGGTACTATGATTGGTAGTGGCCTCCTAAAAGTTCCAAGTATGCCTAAATCAGAAAATGTTCTTCTTATGAATGGGCTAAAGGTCAATCTTATCTGCATTAGTTAACTATGTGATTATTATTTATTTGTCAAATTTACTAAAGACAAATGCTCAGTCACTGACAGTACTAACACATGTGTTATGGAAGAAAAAAGATCATTAGACAATTGTTATCTGTTGACCTATTTAGGAACTTGTTGCAACATTAAACAACTTAGATATTTGGCATTGAAAACTAAGCTACATTAGTCATAAGAGCCTTAATGAAACTATTGCAGCCGATGCTGTTTTGGGAGTTCAAAAGATTAAGATTGACCTTGAAAATGCGTGCGGCCAATGCCAAATCAGGAAACAAATCCGAATATCTCACAAGATGATGCAAAATCCGTGTACCACAAGGGTCTTAGAACTCCTTTACATGGACCTAATAGGGCCAATGCAAGTGAAAAGCTTAAAGGTATGTGTTTGTTTGTGTTGATGACTACCCAAGATTCTCATGGGTAAGCTTTCTTAGAGAGATATTCGACACATTTAATGCCTCTATGATATTGTTTCTAAAGTTGATGCGTGAAAAGAACAAACAATTCAAGAAGGCTATTAGGATAAAGAGTGATCATGGGAAGGAGTTTGAAAACTCTCTTTTCACTAAGTTTTGTAATAAACATGGGATAGACCATAAATTCTATGCTCTTAAGACACCTCAATAGAATTGGGTGAAAGAAGGGAAGAGCAGAGCACTTTACGAGAAATGACTTGGGTATGCTCAAAGCAAAAAATGTTATAGTAAAATTTTGGGCCGAAGCCTTGAACACAACATGTTATACTTTGAACAATGTCTACCTTTGCCTAGGAACAACTATGACACCTTATGAAATCTGGAGAGGTAAGAAACCCAACCTAAAGTACTTTCATGAGTTTGGTAGTACCTGTTTTATCATCAATGATAGAGAGCAAAGGAGTAAATTCGATGCCCAGAAAGGCAGAAGACATATTGTAGATATTCTCTAGCCTCTGAGGAGGTTCTGACAAAGGACCCGACATGGTCGTGAAGTAAGTTAATGTGGTGGTTGATAATTAGGGATCAAAATCTACTATAACAAGGTTAGATGATTCATATATTGTATTCCTCATACTTAATTGGTATAGCAAAAACAGTAATAGTGTCTCGGTAGATGATGCTTCACCTAGTAGTAGCACCAACTCTATCGTAGAAGGTGATCAACTATCTGGTGTCTCATCCCTCAAGCAGGGAGATCTTGAGACTGATATGACTATTGATATCTTAGTTCATGAGCCTTTTGGACGAGTTCAGAGAATATTCCTTTGACATTGTGGAAGTCCTAAAGTTGGTGTTCGGACACGAAATTCCGTAAACTATATAGAGACGATTGGGCATATATGCTACAACTAAAAAACATAGCTAAAGAATGTCAAAGAAGCAATAGAGGATGATTGTTGGATGACTATTATGCAAGAAGAGTTGAGGGCAATTCTCCAGGAATGAAGTTTAGGACTTAGTGCCTAGACCTAAAGATTCAAATTTCAGCTGAACCACATAATTGAACCATGGAGACACTCATGACTCTGTGCTAGCAAAAGGGTTCTTGTGATGTAGAATCTAAGTACATAGCCCTTGGTAGCAAGCTGTTCGGCTCCATTTGGATTAAAATATTGAAAGATTATGATGTCTCACATTATGGTGCATTATCTATTATCACTCCCTGCAATGAGAACATCAATGCATTTAATTTCTTCAAAAACCCAGTTCAGCATTCACGACTCAAGCATATCAGACATCACTTTATCAAACATATGGTTGAACAACGTGTTTAAAAAGTAATCTATTTTTTAAAGTCCATTTTTCGATTATTTTTATTCTAAAAGGTGATTTGTAATGCGAGGAATATGAATACTTCATAAGCTTCTTTGTGTATTAGAAATTCAAAGAAAGCAGAAATTTGCGATGAAAGGGTAAGTGTGGTGAGTAGTGCGATATGGCGGCTGAAGAAAATTGCGGCGGGAGAGGCGAAAAGTTAAAGGATCTGATATCGTGAAACCTTTACGGCAATCGAAATGCATATTAAGGTTACCGCTACAAAGCTTTCTGATCGCAAATGAAGCGTAATTAAAGACAAAAGCGAAACGGCGTGAAAAACTCAAAGTCAAGCAACGGGAATTGATGAAGACATGATGTCGTGACGAAATTAAACCCGATCTGATGGACAATGAGAGTGTGACACCAAAAAGAAGTTGCTCACGAGAAGATAAACAATAGTGGTGAACATTTAAGTCGCGACATCGGATGCGATCGCGACATCAACAACTGAATCGGAAGCGTCGCGACATCGACGCAAGAGCTAGATCCGTAAATCATCCCCAAGAGAAGATCGACATCATTCAAATGGTCGCGACATGATTCTTATTAAAGAAGGTCGGCAGTCAGTAATTGCGACATAAACCTGAAGGAAGTGTGACATCACTCATCGGTCGCGACCGCGATTATAACAAAGAAGGTCAGCGACAACGCACAGTTGTCGCGACATCAATACAAAGACTTGGTCGCGACATCATTAAGCGATGGCGACAGCGGAAACAGGAACAGAGGTCGTGACATCATAAAAGTCGCGACATCGGCTTTACAAGACCCGGAAGGTCGCGGCTTGACATTGGCTGTCATCAAATCTAAGAGGTGAGGTCGCGACGTCAGTAAGCTGTCGACATCGGTTTCAAAGAAGAAATTAGCGACAAGAGTAGGTATCGCGACATGATTTCACCAAAGACATGTTTTATCATCAATGAGTTTGGTAGTACCTGTTTTATCATCAATGATAGGGAGCAAAGGAGTAAATTCGATGCCAAAAGCCACGAAGACATAATTCTTAGATATTCTCTAGCCTACAGAGTTTACAACAAAAGGACCAACATAGTCATGAAATTCGTTAATGTGGTGGTTGATAATTAGGGATCAAAATCTACTATAACAAGGTTAGACGATTCATATATTGTATTCCTCATACTTAATTGGTATAGCAAAAACAGTAACAGTGTCTCGATAGATGATGCTTCACCTAGTAGTAGCACCAACTCTATCGTAGAAGGTGATCAACTATTTGGTGTCTCATCCCTCAAGCAGGGAGATCTTGAGACTGATATGACTATTGATATCTTAGTTCATGAGCCTTTTGGACGATTTCAGAAGAATAATTCAGCCTTTGACATTATTGGAGATCCTAAAGTTGGTGTTTAGACACGAGGAAATTCCAAAGTAAACTATATAGAGATGATTGGGCACATATGCTACACCTAAAAAATAGAGCCAAAGAATGTCAAAGAAGCAATAGAGGATGATTGTTGGATGACTATTATGCAAGAAGAGTTGAGGGCAATTCTCCAGGAATGAAGTTTAGGACTTAGTGCCTAGACCTAAAGATTCAAATTTCAGCGGAACCACATAATTGAACCATGGAACACTCATGACTCTATTGCTAGCTTAAAGGGTTCTTGTGATGTAGAATCTAAGTACATAGCCACTGGTAGCAACTGTTCCCGGCTCATTTGGATTAAAAAAATATTGAAAGATTATGATGTCTCACAATATGGTGCATTATCTAGTATCACACTCCTCTGTGAGAACATCAATGCATTTAATTTCTTCAAAAACCTAGTTCAGCATTCACGACCTAAGCATATCAAACATCACTTTATCAAACATATGGTTGAACAGCATTGAGAACCCAAAATGTCTAATTTTAAGTCCGTTTTCTGATTTATTTTATTAAAGGCTGATTTATGTGCGGGAATATGGAATCACCGCTGGCTTCTTTGTGTAGTAGGGAATTCAAAAGCGAGAAATTGCGTAAAAGGAGTGAGAATGTGGGTGACGATCTTGATGCTTGGGCGAAGAAAATTGCAGCGGGGCGAAAAAGGAATAATGGATACGTGTCGTAGAGCAACTCTGTGTCCGAAGCCATATTAGGTTGCGGCTTCTGAAGCTCAGTCGCCAAATGAGCGTGGTGAAGACAAAGCAGTGGGGCGTGGAAAGAAGCTCAAAGTCGACAGCAGATTTGATGAAGAAGAAGACATGATGTCGCGGCGAAATTAAACCGATCACGAGTGGACGGTAGAATTAGCGACACCAGAGATTACTCTGAAGATAAACAATTGGCGAACATTTAAGTAAAACGTAAGTTGCGATGCGACATATTAACGAATCGAGCGTCGCGCTGACGTCGAACTGCGAAGCTAAGGTATGACATATTATCCTAAAGAAAGAAGGTCGCGACATCATTTCAAATGGTCGCGACATCGATTCCCACTAAAGAAGGTCGCGACAAGATCAAGCTGTTGCGACATCAACTACGAGAGGAAATTGGCGACATCACTCATCCGGTCGCGACCGCCCGGTTACCTCAACAAAGAAGGTGGCGACAACGCACAGTTTGTCGCGACATCATACAAAGACTTGGTCGCGACGCATCATTAAGCGATCCGCGACTAGCGACGAGCAGTCAGCGACATCATAAAGGTGTGACATCATTTACAAAGACGGAAGGTCGGCCAACGTGGTATCGACATCAAATACAAAGAGGTGGTCGCGGCGTGGGTATCGCGACATCGGTTCCAAAGAAAGAGGTCGGCGGTAGTGGTACATCGCGACATCGGTTCACGAACATGTCAGCGACCAAGCGAGCCTGCGACAAAGGCCGAGACAACAGTCGCGACAAAGAATTGATATCGCGACGCCGATAATGCCCGGGCGGTCTTGAAGTCCAAAAAGAGGTGCGCCGAAATTAGGATTTGACGCGAACCTATAAATATGTAAGACTCACGGAAGGAGCGACTCTTGGCGGCGAAAGAGAGATGCGGTTGTTTGAGACTCACGTATTTTGATTTTCTTTTCTTTCTTTGTTTTTATTTTAGATTAGTTCGTATTTTTGTTTTAAATTTGGATACGAGCGTTAGTTGTTAAGTTTTAGTGAATCACGATTTATATTTCTTCAAATTCTTTATGCAGTTATTTGAATTCAGGTCAAATTTTGGATTTGAACTACTAGTTTCTAATTACGATTGGTTTCTTGATTGAAGCCAATGTACATGGTGTAATCGATGGTTGAAACGACGAGCTTAGATTAAATAGGCTGTCGTCGGAAATTATCTTTCTGCGGGAATTTTATTCATCGATGATGAACTTGAGTTTAATAAATCTCTTGCTGGTTTCTTTATTTATAAAATTAAATCCCAATATCGGTGTCGCCTACCAATAAATGGATTGTCTCAGATCTGGTTGCTATACGGTGACCACGGGGGCATTCCACGAGAAGTAATGAGCAATTCGTGGGCGTTGTGCGAACACGCTGTTGGTGATTTAATAATGTGCCTGTTGATTAAATTGATAAATCTCTTTCTAGGCTGAGAATGAGTTGAGCAGATTTATCAATTTTAAACATGCGGAGAGTTCGCCTCGATTCGAATGGTGAATTCAATCGTGTTAGCGGATCTAATCGAGAAAGAATGAAGTACATTGGTACGGGAAGAGAAGCGATTATAGTGTAAATGCATTGCAATGACTAAGTTAGGGCTCGAGGTTTCTGATGCAGGTTAATGAGTATATGAAGTATTGAAAAAAATACCCGAACAAGGCGTTTGGTCAGATGATTATCAACGTCTTGAAAGCTTGAGTCGAGTTGGAGTAATGAGCGATGGAGTTTGGAAGATCCGGCTGCACTTTCCTCTCACTTGGGTAGATTTACATCATGGGTTCATGAAGCAAATTCTGATGAAATGTTGAAGGAATTGATGTTTCACAATAGTTTTATTTCGATAGGCCCTTTGCGAGATATTGTTCAATCAAATTTGTTATTTTATTATTTGAGTGTTCAATTCATTTGTTAATTAATTCGATTCTTTAATTTTCATTATTTAAGGCTTTCAAAGTTGATTCAAATTAATACATGGTCAAGATAGTATAGAAACGAGTGATAAGAATGGATGATTCAGAAAATTAAAGTCTACGTAGGATGATATCACGGACTAAAATCCACTTTATTACTTGTTTGACCTGTGCACTTGCGAATCATGGATCAAAGCGGGAAAATTTATCAGTCTTAGGAAATGAGTTTTTTAATCAGTATAATTGTGAGGAAATATAGCGAACAACAAAGTTTCATGGCACTATTCATTTGAGATTAAGACAATAGTCATTTGGTAATCGTGTCATAAATTTTGTATATGTCTTTTAGTCGACGAACAAGTTTTAGTGGCAGATTCTTGCAGGGTCAGAAAGAATTTTAGTATATGATATTCGAGACGAAGGAAATCTGGTGGGCGTTTAAAGAAAAAGAAGCAAAAAATAGTTTTTGAGCAGTGGTTATTTTTAATACTAATCTTTAACAAACACGTCTTGAAAATATTTGAAATTTGGTATTAATTCTAGTAATGTGGTATGTTTTATTTAGGAAACTTTGTGCATAGGAAGCAGAACAACGATCGGTCAATGAATCACGGAATTAGAAGGAAACATTTGAAGCTTGAGAAAAATGAAAGGCGGCTTCGGCTAATGCGGATGAAAACCCAGGCAGAATGAAGAACAAAAAACAGCAATGAAGGCCTCAATCAGCTGATACAATGGAGAACTTTTGGAACTAATGTCGGGATGAAGATACTCTGTAATCAGGCGGCTACGATTGATGCAAATAACAGGCCAATGGCTGGTGGTCCTGATAGTTCAGTGACAATAGGGTTCTTTAGTCATCCCTCTGAGAAGAGGCCGAAATGGCGCTTAGGAAGGTTTCGGGATGGCAAACACGAGTGAAGTTGAATGGGGTGGTAAAATTATAGTACATTTATTCCCATTTTCTCTAAGAGATACAACAGCCACATGGTATGAATCTTTTACCATATGGTTACGTTGATACTTGGGAGAGACTTGTGGCCCCATTTGGGTAGATTCTTCCCAATCACTCACTTCGAGGAGAGGAGAATGGTGTGTTCAATGGGGGAAGATGAGAGCCTTTATGTAGCGTAGGAGGATTCAAAGGTTCTTTGAGAAAAGATGCCAGTCATGGAATAGACAGGCAGGATGGACGTAGTGTATCATGCCTTGAATGATACATCTAGGGCATTATTGATGCTTCATCTTTGTGGAGCATTCAAACATAAGAGTCTTTGAAGAAATGAGAGATACGTTGAGGATCTGGCGAAATCTGATATAGAAAACCATGGGATTTTGAGTAATTGGCGGAGAAGAGGAGTCATGGGTGAGCAAAATGGCGACCATGGAAACAAAGTTGGATGCCATCATGCATAGAATGGACAAACAAGAGAGGAAAATCGCCTTGCTCATGAAATAGGAGGACGGTCGAGAGGACTATTGAGAGGAAGTCTTGATCCTTATCCAGAAGAACTATTTTATGATCTTTGAGGAGTTAAGTACTTGGGGAGCAGAAGGCTATCATGAGCCAAATCTAACCTGCCCAGCACACTATCATCCAGCACTGAGGAACCATGAAAATTTTTCATATGGTGGAGGGGCCTCACAAGGCCCAAGGCATGGACAGAATCCTCAACAGGGATATCAGCAACCACCAAGGATTCGCACGTGAGGAGGTGAAAATGGCTTAGTACGGAGTCGGTGAACTCGACCATTTGAAGATCGAATCTGCGATTCATAGGGGGACAACGAAAATTTGTTAAATCTCCATGAACAAAAGTTTGCAGAATTGGAAGCCTCAAGTACCAATTCTCAAATTTTCAGAAGACACTGTGCCCTCTCTGAGAACTTTAGAGGCACTTAAAAGTGAGGCCATTTGTTATAACACCGCAAAACCGGATATGAAAGATGCCTTTCCAGTGACACGAAGAATCAGAAAATTTGCATGTTTGTGCGACTCGGAAGTGGAAAGACTTGAGGTGGAAAAAGGCGACCGAGTAAACAGCAAGGAGATGAAGGCGGACAATCTTGAAACGGAAGGAAAGAAAGAAGGAACAGTATCGAAGGAGGAAGCAAGAAGAAAACCGAGCAATCACTGCGAGTCCCATTTCCACAGAGGCTGCGAAATCAAAAGATAAAGGAACGAGTTTGCAAGGTTTTTGAAAACCTTTTAGAAAATGGAGATCGTATGCCTTTCCGCAAGTGGTGACTCGAATCTTGAGGCTTTATGAAAAGGGCCACCCAGAAAGGCATCTTGAGCAAAAGGAAAGATTCTTGAAGAGAATTGTGAACTTGGCGCAACACGTCTTTGTGATCGAGAGAGACTTGAGAAAAGATGAAGGATCCAGGGGGGGCTTAACATTCCACTGCACCATTGGAGTTTGAGTTTGAAAGCTCTCTGTGACTTCCGAGGTGCGATGTCGATTAATGCCTGATACATTTGCCAAGAAGTTAAGTTTGGGGAGCTTGCCACTCTGTTACCCTCCAAATAGCGGATGAATACAACAAGCCTGGAAGGAATCATGAAGATGTCTTTGGTAAAAGGTGGGAAAGTTTATTTTCAGTTTGACTTAAATCATGCTGGATATGGAAGAAGATTCACAAGTCTCTAACTTTGGGAAGGCGTTCGCGCGGCTTGAAGCGGCTCTGTCGATATGCGAGAGGGTGCAGCACCGGAGTTGGAGAAGAGAGGCAAGGCGATTTGATTTAATCGAAGTTTGAGGAATTTAGACATAGAAAGGGAAGATATCAAGTCGATAGAAGATGTATATGTCGTAATTCTGATTGTTACTATGATTGTAATTCCCGACTTTCAATCAATGAAGATGAATTTCCGATATCTTGAAGGTTTTGATTCGATTTTTGCACATCGGGGTTTACATTCTCTTGAAAAAGTAATGAGTCTTGAACAAAATGGAGTTGAAAAAGGAGACAAAAATGAAGAAAAGGAATTTCATCGAGAAACCGATGAAGAAGGGCTCTAGTTTTAAAGGAGTTGCTTGAGTCATTTAAAGTATGCTTACTGGAGGGTAGCCAAAGTAAACCCGGTAATAATTTACTGCCCAGACTCGGTGATCTTTGAAGACCAGAGGTTGCTTTGGAATTTTAAGGAATCATTAGGAGTCTATAGCTTGGTCTATTTAAGAGTTAAAGGTATCGGTCCATCGATATGTGCACAAAATACTCTTTGGAAGAAAATCTGAAAGCCAACTTTTGAACATGAAAGGAATTGAGATCATTAATGAAAAGTAGTCAGAAAGGAAGTGCTCAAATGGTTAAATCTTTGGTTTTTATCTGTCCAATTTCGAGACGAGTCCTTGGGTTGCTTGATCAGTAATGGTTCAGAAAGAAGGTGGATTTATTGGCGTCGCGTGAAGAAATGAATTAATTCGGCGAACGGTGGCGGAGATGGTAATGGGTGATTACGAGTGAATCTGTGCGAGCCGGGAAAGATCATTTCCTTTGCCCTTCATTGATCGGATGTTGGACGGATTAAGCGGGAACACCCTCATTTTTGTTTCTTGGGCGGAATTATTAATTTCTGACCAGATTGCAATTGCACATGAGGACGAAAAGCGGCGTTCACATTGCATGGTACCTTTGCCTTGAAGTGCCATTTGGGGTACGTGCAATCTCTGCTACTTTCGATGATGTATGATGTCAATGTGCCAGTTGGTTGAGGAAATTAAATGGAAATTTTGGATGAGCTTGGTGTATGGAGTGCAGTTTTGAGTGATATCGAAACTGACTTGGAGCAGTACTTCAAAGGTCGAGGACAAACAACTATAAATTGGGAAAAATGTCATTTCGTAGTATGAAGGTATTGTTCTTAGTCATAAATTTATGCTACAAGGCTAGAAGTGGACCCGATCAAAATTTCCATTATCAAAACCCTTGCACCTGACCATTAAAGGGGATAAGGAGTTTCTTGGGCATCTTTGGATTTATAGGAGATTCATCAAAGACTTGAGATAGCAGGGCTATAAGATTCTTAGAGAAGGACACAAAGTTTAATTTCGATGATTCACTGCGGGGCGCTGAAGAAATCAAGATCCAGGATTAGTTAGCACTATTAGCAAGCTACACGGGAATGGGATCGAGGATTAGTATGTGTAATGCAGGTGATTTCGCAATGGGGAAATTGTTTTGGGGCAGAAAAGAAAATATTGAGCATATACTATACTAGCAGGCAGTAATGAAACATAAGAAAACTATTCCACAAGCTGAAAGAGATGTATTATAGTGATGAGAAATTCGGGCCATACATTTTGGGGATCATGTTATAGTTCACCTGGACCATGCGGCCATCGAATATACGAGTCGAAGGAAGGTAAGCGAGGCGATAAGATGGGTCTTTGCCTCTTTCAAAGGATTTGATCTGGAAATTAAAGATAAAAAGGGATGTGACAATGTGATAGCTGATCCCATGTCGAGTAGAAAGGAGATAAACGAGAAAAGAGGCGAGAATTAGCAGAGAACTTCGGATGAGCAATTGTTTAAGGTGTCATTCCAACTTCCATGGTAGGCTGATATTGTGAATTACTTGGCTTGTGGAGTAGCTCCTCAGGAATTTAGCTACCAACGGAAAGAAATTTCGGGACTATGAATACTACATTTTGGGATGACCGATGATGCTATTTAAAAGAATGCGACATGATTATCAAAAAGTGTGCGAGGAGTGAGCGATGTAAAATCTTGAATGAATGCCATGCATCACCATATGGGGCATTTTTACGGAGAAAGCAGTCTCCTGAAGATACTCTATCTGGATTTTATTGGTCCACTATCTTGAGAGATTGTCTTCCAGATAAGGTCAAATTGTGTGATAGATGCCAAAAGATTGCAAATATCAGCGAAATAAGTAGCCTAAAAGGTATAATGGTTATTACCGTTACGATGTATGGGGGAATAGATTTTATCAGGACCATTCCCACCATCATTTGGAAACACTGTATGTATTCTTGTGAGTGGATTATGTTTAAAATGGGTGAAGCATTTAGACATCAGGAATGATCTTATCTGATTGTAATTCTTACTAAAAGAATATTTTGAAGCGAGATTTGGAACACCCCAGAGCCATCATTAGTGATGGGGAAGCCATTTGCAAACAAAATATTTGCAAAACTCATAGCGGTATGGGACCAAGCACTATAAAAGGTACAAAGCATCATCCCAGACCAATGGACAAGCGAGATTTCCAACGGGGAGATTAAAGAATCTGGAAAGCGTAGAAGTTCAAGCGAGGATTGAATGCTTAGAAACTTGATGATGCGGCTTTGGGGAACTACGAATTTGCATTCAAAACTCCGTGGAATGTCCCCATACAGAGTTGTCTTTGGCAAACCATAATGTGTTTACCTCTTGGCCCCGGAATAAGCTATGTGAGTATGAAGTTTGAACTTTGATTTTAAAGCGCAAAGGAAGAAGCATCGATTGAATGGCTGGAAGGCGAAATGAAGCTGCAATGATGCTAGAATATCACAAGGACAAAACAAAGAAATGGCATGATCGGAGGATTCGGAGAAAAGAGTTCGAGACGGAAGAATGGGTTCTTCTTTTTAACTCCGGATTGAAGTTATTTCGGGAAGTTAAAATCAAGAATGGAGTGGATGCATACGGTGTGTCAAGCACTACATTTGGAGTAATGTACTAAAGACTAATGTTGGGGGAAGAATTTAAAGTCAATGGACAAAGGCCGAAGCATTATCAAGCGGGGAGGAAAGAAAGGAAGAGCTCAATTGGTTCATTAAGAGAGAGAGAATCGGAGCAACCAGTCAGAATTTGGGACTCCAGGCGAGCGGTGATGGGAGAGAGACCCATGAGATTTCGAGTTCTGATTTTATACTTTGAATTTTTTGAATTCACCTTGTTTTGTTTTTAGTTTTATAATGATTAGTTAGTGGCGAGAGGTCTAATTTTTGTTTAATTAAATCCTTTACGGAAATTTTGCGGTACTTATGCGAGAAATGGCTCGAGCAAGAAGGAGCAGGCTAGAGTACAAGCTCAGGCAATTCACAGAAGGAACGACTTGAAAAAGGGAGTATGTTCTTCCTACACTAAATTATGTTAAAAATTTAATAGAATACATGTTTGATTCTTTGTATGCGAATGATTTAATTGAATCTTTGAGGTACAGAATTGATAAATGATGAAAGGTATGCATTAATTAAAATTGAGGCAATTGCAGACTAGGTCGCGACAAAAACTTATGTCGCGACAGAAGCTGAAATCATAACGAGTTGATGTAAGTGACTCGGTCGATCTTGAAGGAAGAGTAAAGTGAAATTATGACCAAAGGTATATAGCGCGAAATGAAAGGTGCAGCGATAACATAAATAATGTCATGAGATGCACGATGTCATGACTTCAAGGATGACTTGTCCTCCCACACATAATTCATGTCGCGACATCAAAGGAAAAGTTGCAAGCTGGAAACTTTTAATTTTGCCTAATTTAATAATGACACACAATAGCAGCCAAAAATTGGAAGTCGCGACAAAGCGCAACTAAATAAGGAAATAATAAATAGCCCACAATCATAATTGAATTATAAGCTGTTGGCTTCCTTTAATATCATTTTTCCTTGAAGCAAATTTAACTTTTCACCTTAGCGTATTTCCACGATTTCAAATCTCACAAACCTAGATAAGAACTTCTTCCACCCAGGCACTTTCAATTTCTCTGTGGTAGAACCTACAATCCTCATCCCAAAATCAGAGTGATCATCGGAGGGAGTATGCTCAGCCCGAAGGGTTCATCTGGAACCTACAGGTGGAGAACGGGCGTCTCAACAACTGCGAAGTTCAGCCGGTTGAAAGGCGGCGAGAGGGAAAAAGAGAGCTAGCTGAAGAGGAGGAGGATGACTTTGTCTCAGAAGAAGCTTACTCCGTATGGAAGAAACACTATGCAGGAAAGGGATTTATAGGAGAAAGGGGATTTAGTCATCTCATCTCCCCGTTCAAAGAGTTGATAGAGCAAAGAGAGTGGGAAAAGTGCGCAAACATCAGCGGGTTATGCGACGATTGTGAGAGGGAATTTTACTCGAGCCTTGTTGTGAGAAAAGTAGAACTTTGTTTCGTCGGAGGTATGGGTTCCATATGGGTGAGACTATAAATGCAGTATCACGGAATGGAGGGTTTAGCATGGATCAAAGTGCTGAAGATAGCGAAAGCCCTAGCAGTGAAAGATAGCCGGGGCGACGGATGGCAGGTGAAATGGGGGGAGAGGTCGAGGAGAAAAAGATTATAGCCCGGGGGAGATCGACGAGAAGAAGCAAAGGTATGAGATTTACATTTTAGGCTTACCCGTGCAAGTTCTACACTCGCGTGTTTACTGTATAATAGACGAGGAAGCCATCATTCTCCTATATACCATACTAAAGGGCTATAAGATTAATCTTGAAATTTATTATTGAAAATTCAATAATGAGATATCATGAGGAAATAAAAAAGGGCATGATCCACACCCGACCAACCATCACCGGGTTATGTATAAGGGCTGGTGTGAAAGGAAGTTGGGCAGAAGAAGAAGAATTCTTTGTCTTCACCATTAACCTTTGTGGGATAAGCAAGGGACGAAAATTAGAAGAAAAAGGGGGTCATATAGTAAGAGCCAGACTTTGAAATGAAAGAGGAGAATACAAGAAACGAAGAGGAAACTCTTCGGGTTGAAGACCAAGAAGAACAAAATCCAGAAACACATCCAGAAGGGAACACCTCTATTTTTGCAAAGGACATAGAGCGGATGAAAGTCTTATAGATTTCCACCCACCCATTTGGCCAGCTCTCCCCATTGAGAAACGGGAATTCGAGGAGGCAAGAGAAAGCTCTAGAGGAGCCCAAGAAGAGAGCCTAATAATGGAGATGCTCATTTATATGCAGAAAAGTATGGAAGAAAGGGAAGAGAAATGGAGCATTCAACGGTCGAAGATGTGTATGGTGAATTAAAAGAAGAGATCTTGATGGGAAGAGAGGCTGAGCGGAAGAGGAAATGTATGAGCAGAGTTGAAGAAGCTGAGAAATGGGAAGAGAGGTTGAGCGAGAAGGAGCGGCTTAAAAAAAGATCTGAGCATCGAAGAAAATTTCAAAAAGGAAATGGAGGGAAGAGACCAGACTCTATGAAAAGTTATGACAGCCATGAATCATTCTCTGATATCGGTATGGGCAGGCTCTCAACTCCTGAAACTTATCAAAGAAAGGGATACGAGAATAGAAGCGAGACAAAGGGAGCATATCAAGGGGTTCAAATTCCTTTATATGTGTTGTTAAAAGGACTTGAGAAGAAGATGATAGATAGAGATAAAGTGCTTGATGACAATGATGCCTATAGAAGAAAAAATTGGCTGGAAAACTTGTATTTGATTAACAACAATTTATCCAAATTTTTAGAGGTAATGGTGGCTTGGAGAATACAATGAACAAGCTTGGTCAAGAGCGAGAATGGGTTTGAATGAAAAGTTGATCTGTGGCTTGGTTCTTGAAGAACAAATGGAAAGCAAGTGCCAAGGCGAAGAAGAGGACGAAATAAAATTTCCCCGAGTTCGACCCCGAACTGGCGGCCTTGATCGGATCCTCAAGCGTCTTTATACTTCCTCAAAAGAAAAAAACCTTCCAATTGACTCAGCCATCTCTTCATCATTCCCAGCTTGTTGATTCTCAACTTTTACACAATCTCATGAATAAATTCAGAAATTTGTTTGATGTTGTGTTGTTTGAAGTCAAATTATTAATGTTTACTTTTGCTTTAATTGTTAGAAGAATACTTGATAAGATGGCTCGATGTGAAAATGATGACATATCATTAGCTAATTGATTAGAATATAGGCTGAAACACAAATAATTGAAAAATAAGGCTAATTGGCACAAAATTGAATTGAAACACAAATTTATAATTGATTGAATTTAGTTGATAAGTCCAAATTTAAGGACAGTTATACAAATGAAGGAGCAAAACATATTTTTGGGTTTGAATTATAAACAGTTAGCCAAAGAACTTGATGAACACAGGATCAAATAAATCCTCATCAACTAAAGTAGTCAAAGGACATCCTTCGGGTTATTCACAGTTAACCAAAAGAGTTCTAGAACTTGTTAGATTGTGGTCGAGGCGAAATCACAGAGTAATACAACTAACAAGAAATGATCTGGTATCCTTGGCGAGTTTTGAGCCTTTCCTAGCCACCATTATTTATATGCTTTTGCATACCTAGCTCTAAATTTGAGCCAAAACAGTCCACATCTTCAAAACAAGTAATTGGAAATCCCAAGCCATCCTTTATAACTAATCCTCAGATAAAACCTCGATTGCAAAAAACAAGGAGGAAGAAGAAATAAAGTTTAAGGGAGTATATTTTTTGGAGAACTAAGGGAGGAAATCTGGAAAAGGGTGAAGAAGAATGAATCTAGCGGGAGGAGCAATGAAAGAAAGACACAAGGAAGAAGTTTTGTCTTGCATGCTACTTCTCTTGACAATTAAGTTCTTAGGGGTGTTTCAACACCTAGTACCTAATGCCAGGCGGGTATGGGGAGTTCTTAACCAAAGTTAAGCTAAAGGTGTTAGAAAGCCTAAAAGGCGGAACGTTAGACTTTTCTGAAAGTGGCGAGAGAAAGGTTAAATGATAGGAAATCTGAATGAAATTGGAACAAACATTTTTAAACCTGAGAATTCAAAGGGAAATACCCCAAAGATGAAGTTTGGGGAAATCAACTAAAGAAGTTGCAAGGAAAAGGAAGCGCCAGTTAAGTAGAAAGAAGAAAGAGTTTGGGTGTCAACCTAAAATTCCATCTATCCTCACAGTCCCATTTTTAAGCATTCTATTTTGAAAGACTGTTGATCTTGAAGGTTGGAATTTACCATTAGTGGAGATCAATATGAACAACAGCGTATGGAATTTGGAAACTATTCAAAGGATCAAACCGTGAGAAGAGCCTGCGAGGTTAGGTGACTCACTAAGAATTGAGGAAGAGACTAACTACTCTTCGAGGTCCCGATTGGCTATACGCATTTATAAAAGCAGGTGGCTTGATTTAGTTATGTACACTGATTGAGTGAGCTTCATACTTCTCCCAGATGAGCTAAATGTCAGTGATATAATTTAGTTTAATTATTTAGTTTCATTTGTAATACGAAAATAATCACAATGCAGCAAAACAAGTCTCTGCCTCTAGCGAGATAAGTAAAATTACAAGTTGGGTTGGCAAAACAGAAATGTATTTTGGTCCAGATTTCCCGATTTATTTTATTCTAAAAGTGGTTATGTGCGGGAATATGGAATACTTCTAGAATTCTTTGTCTGTTGGGAATTAGCGAGTGTAGTAAAAGGAGTAGAATGTGTTTGGCTTGATGCAGTGTGGCCCGAAGAAAATTACGGGAGGCGAAAAAGAAGTTAAAGGATCGATGTCGTAGAGGCAACTACGACAATCAGTACATATTAAGGTTGCAACTCACAGCTCGGTCGCAAATGAAGGCGTAATTGAAGAATGAAAACGGTAGGCGTGAAAGAAGCTGAAGTCAATGACGGAATTGATGAAGAAGAAGACATGATGTCGCTGACGAGAATTAAACCCGATCTGATGGACAATGGTGTGACACCAAAGAAGTTACTTTCTGATAAACAATTGGTAGACATTTAAGTCGCGACATCACGGATGCGGTCGACATCGACCTTTGAATCGAGAAAGCGTCGCGACATGAACTGCGAAGCCCAAAGATTGCGGCATGCATTATTACAAGAAAGAAGGTGGCGACATCATTCCGATGGTGGCGACATCGAGTTCCTACACTAAAGAAGGTCGCGACAAGATCAAGGCACATGCGTGACATCAACTACCCAGAAGGAAGTCGCGACATCACTCAGCGGTCGCGACAACAGTTATAAGAAAAGAAGGTCGCGACAACACCTGGTTGTCGCGACATCAGTACAAAAAACGAGGTCGGCGTGTTAAGCGTCAGCGACAGCGAAGCGAGGCAGGTCGTACATCATAAAGAGGTCGCGACATCGGCTGAACCAGAAGGTGTGACAACATTGGCGTAGTGACATCAAATACAAGGTGTGAGGTCGTGAAATTGATGGCTGCCGCCAACATCGGTTCCAAGAAGAGGTCGCGGCGAGTAGTATCGTGGCGTGATTCGCAGGCATGTCGCGACCAAGCGAGGGCCTGCGACAAAGGCGAGACAACGAGAAGTCGCGACCAATTGTCTTCAGCGACATCATGGCTGGCCCAGGCGATTAAGCGAAGTCAAAAAGAGGTGCATCGAAATTAGGGGCCCAACGGGAACCACATAAATATGCTTAAGTACGCTGCGAAGGAGCGTGGCTGTAGCGACTTGAAAGGAGATGCGGGTTCTTTGAAGGCTCACGCTGTATTTTGATTTTCTTTTCTTTCTTTGTTTTTATTTTAGATTAGTTCATATTTTGTTTTAAATTTGGATCGGAACGTTAGTTGTTAAAGTTTTAGGCTGAATGCAGATTTATATTTCTTAATTCTTTATGCAGTTTATTTGGATTCCGGACAAATTTTGGATTCAATTCACGGTTTCCCTAGATACGAGTGGATTTCTTGATTAGCAAGCCAATGTATGAATTATGTCCCGATGGTTTAGAAACCCGGCTTCCATTGAAATGACTACATCGTCGAGAAATTATCTTTCTGCGAATTTTATTCATCGATGATGAACTTGAGTTTATGAAATCTGCTTCTTTGGTTTTGTTTATTTGTGGAGATTGATCCCAATATCGATTGTAAGCCTACCATAAATGGATTTAATACCGAGCTCGATTTTCGGGAGGCCTCACGAGTGACCGCCGGGAAGGCATTCACGAGAGTAATGAGCAATTCGTGGACGATGCGGGCTTACGCTATTGGTGATTTAATATTAACTGTGTGATTAAATTGATAAATCCTCTTTTCACTTAGACGAGAATGAGGTTGAGCGATTTATCAATTTAAACATGCGAGAGGACGCCTCGGTCGAATGGGTGAATTCAATCCCAGTGTTAGCAAGGATCTAATCAAGGAAAGAAAGAATGAGAACATTACAATTTTTGAGGAAGAAACGGTATAGTGTAAATGCATTGCAATGACTATAAGTTAGGAGCTCGGGTTTCACGGTCAGGTTAATGAGTATGAAGTATTGAAAAGAAAATGCACGAACAAGGCGACCCGGATTAAGGTAGTTATCTAACCTTGTCTTGAAAAATCGAGGTTAGATAATGAACAATGGAGTTGGAGAGATCCAGGAATTCTTATTTCATCTTTTTCGGCAAAATTTGGATTTTAAATCGTGGTTCATGAAGCAAAATTACAGTGCAATATGAAGGAATTGATGTTTCACAATAGTTTATTTAAGTAGGCCCTTTGCGAGATAAGCTTCATTCAATCTAAATTTGTTATTTTATTATTTCAGTATTCAATTCATTTTGTTAATTAATTCAATTCTTTTAATTTTCATTATTTTAAGGAACTTTCAGTGATTAATTATCTATCGTAGTCCACGAATAGTATAGAGCAGGTAGTCGAGGGTAGTTGATTGAAATTACTTGGATCTCTCTGTGGGATCGATATACGGACTAAAATCCGACTTTGTGCACATTCGACGCAGTGCGTTGCGAATCGTGGATCAGCCAGAAGGAGATTTATCACGTCTTGGAAGCCCGTTTTTAATCGAGTATGGTGTGGAAATATAATGAACAAAGTTTCATGGCACTATTGCTGGGAATTAGACAATAGTCATTTGGTAATCGTGTCATAAATTTTGTATATGTCTTTTGGTCCAGCGAACAAAGACAAGGTGATAGAACTCAAGCATATTCCTATTGCAAACCAACTTGCTAATATCTTCACGAAAGGCCTCAACGCATTCCGATTTGAGACACTAAGATTGTCTCTAGGATTGTGTGCCCTTTAGAATGTCATGGCTTCAGTAGTTAAAGAAGAAGAATTGTGGCTACTTGTCTATGCAAATAATGTAAGATCTTCTCTCTTATTTTTTTTGCTAGCTTGGCAAGTCATCAAATCGTTTTAGTGGCAAAATGTTTGAGTTGATTTTTGGGTCATAATATCTTCTTCTAAGGTGTGGAGAAAAGGCAAGATTGTCTTTACTTTCATAATTTTTTTAAGAGAAGCGAAGTTTTGGAATGAGTGACATCTTGCTTGAGTTTCTGCTATGCTCCTCATGGAATCGACACGTTGTTGTATTCGCTTAGTTTACTAGTTTCCACAATGGTTCTCAAGATGCTTTACCATCTGTTGAGCCAAGTACGACTATATCTTTCTTTGGCCTTCTCGTAAGGGGAGATGTGGAAGAAGATTATTATTATTGTTTTTGGAAAACACTATATTGGAATTATAAATTTTATAATTTCTTTCTGGTTTAGTATGATGGTATGTCATGCTTGAAATGTGCTTTGTTGATGGGTCCTCTAATGTTTGATTTGCATATCTTGATAGTCTCTCAAAAACATGCTTCTTCTGTATTATTTATTTTTGTTAAAGAACATCAAAGGGGGAGATTGTTGGAGATATTTATTGTCATAATCCTAAGCAAAAATAGATCTCATGTTTTGCAGCAGCAAAAGTTGATGTCACAATTGTTGTCGCACGAGTTGATGGACCAAGCCATGTGACACAACTTACTATATTCAGCCAAATATGATTTTGGAGCAAATATTCTGCAAATCAGGAGTTAATTTCACTATGACAGATAAAGAAGAGTAGGGAGTGCTATTGGGATTTATTAGATAGTTCAAATATGGAAGATTTGATCATATTTGGTAAATTTCTTAGAGGAACAAGTATTAATTTGTAATGAATATATGATAAGTAAGATCTTATAGTTGGAATGTTGAGACATATTAGGAAACCTTGAGGATGAAATATTGTTGAGGATTATCTTTGGAGGGGATTTTAAGTAGTATCTTGTGGCATCTTGGGATCGTATGGATTGAAAACAAAACACAATAACGGAGAGAATTGTCGGTCAGCGTACCTGATTTGGAATGCATCATGTTTCACGCGGAATTAGCGACGATCATGACGAGCTGAATCTTACCATCACCGTTCGGCTCTTGGCTAATGGTGCCGCTCGCGAGAGGAGAGTTTTCTCTAGATTTGGATGTGAGTGATGTGTATCATTAGGGTTAGAATCTTGAGCAATTTATTTATAAGTCTTGTGTGATGCTCTCGTTGGGTGAAGTGTTGTTACATTTGGCGGTAGTGTGTTTGTTAAGAATCGTATATCTCATTTATTAGACGAGCTAATTAATTAATTTCAATTCATATGGCGCAATTAAGTGCACGTGGCAGGCGATGGTGAAGCAGCGTGTCTTGCCTCGTATTGATGTGAGATTATTAATGGTCGATCGTCCCGGCCAAAGTCTGAACACCGAGATCATGGCGGTAGCTGCGTGTACTCATGAGGCCTTCATGGTCAGCGAACTTTGGCTTTATTGATAGTTGATATGGTAGTGTGTTAAATGGGTAATCACGCCATGTCGTTGATCTTGCGTGTGTTATCGTTTTGTTAGTCAAATTCTCTCAGTAGGAGTGTCATGAAACCTGGTGTGTCACTAGACGATATCCATCATGGTTATGACACTTGGATATGTCTTCTTATTGATAGTTAATGTCTTTTATGTGTAACGAGACATATTATTAAAAATTTAATCTGAGAATGCATAACTGTCTTTCGAAAGTTTCTGTGATACCTCGAGATTTTCAACAATTATATGTACTCAACTTGATGAAATGCATTACTTAAATCTGTAAATTGAATGCAGAGTTGTCGTATTGAATATTACAATGTAATGAAATCGGATACAAAAACTTGTAAAACTGACATAAAACTAAACAACTCACACTAATTGATAGTATCCCACTTGATACTCCTAAGCCCGTATTAATGACATGTGATCAAATATCTCTGAGGCGAAGGCGCTTTGGATTGGATACATGATCGTATCATGCGGTGAAATGTCTTTCCCGTTTTACTTGATGTCGCAGGTTTCTTTTCATTTATAGTCAGTCTTGACCTCAGTATGCTTAGACCTTGAGACTCTGTTGTTGTTAACAAGCAGCCCAGCTGGGATTATTGTGCAATACAGCTGTATGAAACATCAGTAAAAATCAAATAAATTTGACTCCTTAATGGGTTTGGACGAATTGCTTGATGACGGCTAAAAGCACTACTAAGCTATAGTACATGGTAGAGGATCTTTATTGATTTATGTTTCGCTTTTATGATCTGCGCTCCTGTAAGCTTAAAGATGTAGCTTATTGTTGACTTCTTTTAATCACGACGGTAAATGAAGTGCGAATCAGAATGCATTGTTTGTAGGTCGCAGACGTGTTTAATAAATGATGTATAGTCTTTTGTCTTCTTTGAAGTCACGCCGTAACATGGCAGCGTGGCCCGATGATCGTGTCTGGATTTGATTGATATACGCCTAGAGATTGTGTAAAGGCAATATCGACTGAATCACGTACTTGGCGTACATAATCTTTCACGAAGTCTTATTTTAAGCGTAAGATCACGATGCCCCGTTTGAGAACTTTCTCGAAATCTGAATGAGGGCGTTGTAGCCGGACTGACTTATCACCCAGCTACGGGACGGGAGCAATTCTGGCTTGCGTTGTGCGTGTTGAATCTTTTCCCAAATCCCAGTCGACATATGCCACTCTGAGATAAACCGATGGTCAGCGAGCGATTCGCATGAATGCCGTGGAATGAGCGTCGCGAGGTCAGCCGTATCGAAGTTAACTTTGACCAGCGTCCGACTTTGTAAATGCACGATGGCAAGGAGTCGCTGCTATGACGGGACCTCGTCGCGCATAGAGTATAAGGAAAATGAATTTCCTCGTATTGTGCCGTATGCTCACGTTGATCTGCTTTGTTCTCTGACAAAGCCAGTATGAAGTAGCAATGGCTATGAAATTTTAAGTCTAATTTAATGCAGAAGAACTGGCAGGGCCAGTAAATAGGCTTTTCGGTCTACTGTCTGAGCGATACTTGAATCATTTGCCTCGAAAACCGGGTTGCATCGCTATGAAGCTTAACCGTGGTCTCGGGTCTGAAAGGCGGTTTAACATCCAAATGCAGTGTAAGCTCGAAGTATCGAGAATGACATTAATCTGTGATCGGCTTTAAAAAGTCTTTAGAAGGGAAACTGGAGAAAGGTTCAGCCGTGGTCTAACTCATTATATAAGTGAAGTATTTTAATTTCTGGGTCACGAACTTCAAAACTACCGATCTTTTCGGCTAGAGATTAAAGCACCCAGTGCTTATCTGTACCGTTTACGTCAGTGGGTCACATGACCTTCAGATAAATTAATGAGTTCCCAAAACTCCATTATCTTATCGTAAATTGAATTTCATCTCTCATTGCATCCAATACCGGTTTTAGTGAGGACAAGATCTGACTTCCGCATAAGTCATTAGATCGACCCTTAGGAACCGATGTCGTAGTCTTGCTCTCCTATATAGACTAAATGGTCAGGTGGTATAGCTGATCTCTCTCCTGTGGATCCCTTCTTGGGTAACGATAGCGTCGCACCTAAGAGCCTTGATGAGGCTTCATTAGGATTTGTCTCGACGACGGGATGAGCCTCAACGGGTTCAATATGGTGTGTGGGAGTCTGCACAATTATACGTAGGGTAGATAAAGATGCCATCTCCTTGCGTCTTATTATCGCCGATAGTACGTGACTATTCTTTCTTCAGTAGCGTCATTTCAAAAGCTTGGCTGTCTGTGATTCGCGATTCTTTGTCTCTAGTTGGAATTATAGAGCAGATGTCCTTCGAATGTTAAGATTGAATCTGACGTAACACAGTGGTTCTTGAGTCGAGCTTACTTAATGTTGGATTATACAGCTTCCTTATGCGGGACATACCAAACCTTAAGATGGTTTAAGCTAGGCTTCTTGGTCCATAACTCAAAAGAGTCAACGAACGACTTTTGTAGGTACCACGTTTAGAATGTACATTTGTTTTGAAAACTGTATGACAGGCAAATTTGTCCTACTAATCCTTCTCATACCATTTCCATAAGAGTGCGATTCGCGCCTTTTCGAGCTCACATACATTTGCTCGGGACTCGGCGTAGTAAGCGAGCCACTTATCACAGGAATCCTCTAAGTATTTGGCGAATGGCCTTAAGCTGTCCGGCTTGCCGTACTTACCATAATACTCTCCGCCTCGGTCGGATCTAACAAGTGCTAAGACTTTTCGCATTGTTTACCATTTGGTCAGAAAAATCTTGAAACATCGAGGCTTCGGCATTTTCTTTAATCAAGTACGGATAACCATATCGAGAATAGTAAATTGATAAATGTGATGAAATAAAAATTCTAGCGGGTTTCCGTATAAAGTCGCTTATATTGGTGTAGATGACCTCGACCAAGTCGAACCGGATTTGCCAGTTTTCTTTCTTATCTTGGTGCATTTACTCTCTGGCCAGTCCTACGCATGTCTCTAAGTCATTTTTAAATGAGACGGGATGTTAGTAACTGTCGGCGCTCTCTTTCTATCCTTAGAGATATAGCGGCTTCGTTATCTTGTGATCATGGGCCATTTCATGGTGTGGTCTCTTAGAGAAACAGCATTTTCAGTGGTAGCGACGTATATGTAGTTGGGGATAAATGCGATCACATGCAATCCAGTTGGACATATACGTCATGACGCTATTTGGATCAAAACGAAAGTAACATTCTTTCTGGCAGTTTGAAAAGGGTGGTCATCTTGTCCACGACGCGATGCGAGTAAGTTAAAGTCACAAATGAAGGTCACGTAAAGTGTCTTTTCAGCGTTAATCTAAGTAAGTCTGAATCAAATTCATCTCATGAAGCCATGTCAGTTCTCGTTGTTTCCCATGAGTGAGTCTTGATTCATGCGTTTGGCTTCCTCGGTTTATGAATCCACTGTATCGTAAGCAACAATATTAGTTGCACGCTATCGAGCCACGAAGCTGGATGATGCTTGGATAGGTTCGGATGTAATAAGTACTGAGATATTCTGTAGGCTCGGCGTTTGGGCCAATCGAACTTTAAACTTTGCCTGATCATGCTATGTGACTTTCTTAACTGAAAGGCGGCGATCTCATCCCTTTTGAAAGATATACTTTTTTTGGGCCCGTATTGTCGATTGACCCGGTAGTGTCATGAGTACCTTTATGATCTGATTTAAGACATTTTCCTTTGTGAGACTAGAAACATATAAGGCCATATGCCCTTTTTCCTTCTTAAGTTCTCTTCATACTGTAATATACATTGCTTTATCAAGTCGTGCTAATTGGTAAAATCTGTGTAGGAATTGTAATTTATGCTTTTATAATCCCGAATCGGGTGGAAGGGTGTTTAGGAGAACGATCTTGTAATCTGGCATCGGGAATCGGCTTGTTAGAGCTTGGAGAAACCGTCTTCTGAGTCTGCAATCCTAAGGACAAAATCTCTCTTACTGTGTCTGTCATCACTTTGTATTAGAGGCTTTTGAAGAAGTGTCACCGTCTCGGAATTAGATGAAATACGGTTTAACTCCCAAAATTTCTTAATCGTTCCTTAGCGATCTGGTCGAATTTGGTAAACGGCTTTTTAAGTGTTCTTGAATGGATTTCTTTGCATTGTCGATAGAAAATCCCACATTGCTCTTTTCCCGAGGCGGCATAGTCAGTTTCTCGAACTGTATCTTGGTGGCCGTGATATACGCGGCTTATCTCTTGTAAAACCAAATGTGAACATCCAGCGATTTCATTAAAATAGAAAATCCTCTTTGCATTTCTTAAGTTCAATCCGATGGGACCTGATTGAAATGGGATGCCCGTTTCTGAAAAAGTAAGTGATAACAAACGAAGAAGCAAATACGATCGTCGTACTTAAATGCATCTGAGAATTAAATGCGTAAATCAGCATGTCCGCTTTGGCGAAAATATGACGTACGGTTATGCAGCTCTCAGCATGGCGGCCGTGAGAGCATGTCTTTCGTGTCGCGGCCTTTGGGTGATGAAGCGAAGCTGATCAGATTGTTCTGGCCTTTAATCTTTATCACAGTATGCCTCCATGAACTAACATAAGATCGCCTCCTTTGGGATTATGATCTGTGATATAAAGCTGAGAGACGTCCCGTAATATGAGGCGATGTTCTCGAGCCAGGTCAGTGTGCCACTTTGGTGGTCATGGCCGAATTGAATCATGCAATCTAAATGCAGGGATATAGAAAACATATGCGCATTCCTTTATATATATATGTAATCTGAGAATGGAAAAATGAGTATGTCTTTTACATTACATGTCATTACTAATTATCTTGTTCAATTCATTAATAGACAATTCAAAAAAAGTAATTAATTAATTGTAATGAAAAAGACGTTATAGAAAATAATAATGGGGACGAGGTCAAAATAAAGGTCAAGCTAGGATCAGGGCCTCGATGGCGTCGACATGGCGTCATCAAGCGGTGCGGCGATCGACGTGGTGGCGCGTCAGGCCTCCTCGGCTTGACGTGCCACCCATCAATATTCGTCTCGACGAGTAGATTCCCAAATATGTAATAAGAATTTAACTTTCATACATTAAAAATTTGAAATTGGACAAAACCTCTCAGACAAAACCTAAATCCGCATGTTTCGATTCTAGCTTATGGTAGGCTCACGATACCATATGTAGCCACACGAACATTAGCATGCGGGATCGCGTAATTAGAAAACAAAACACAATAACGGAGAGAGATTGTCGATTCGTGCGATTTGAATCCATCGTGTTCAGCGTGAGTCGCGGCCGTCATGAGCACGAACTCAAGATCTTCTCCACCCATCACTTGTTCATATTTGGCGCAATAGGATTGCAAATCACGAGAGGGAGAGTTTTCTCGCAGATCTGGATGTGAGTCGAATGTGTCGTTAAGGTTAAGGAGGGACTTGAGCCTTTGTTGATCTTCGATACTGATGTCATTCTGAGAGCGAGACAGTACTCACCTTGTATTGTGAAATGCACATGTGGGCGATTAAGAGTCAATATATCTCCTTTGTTAGTCAAGCCCAATTCGAGTTAATTTCAGATTCATATAGCCACATTAAGAGTGCTACATTTAAACAAGGGATACAGTTTCAATCAAACTTATAAGAAGGACATGTAAAGAAGAAGAGGACGTCTTTGACGAAGAAGATTGTTTGGAGAAAATTTGCTCACTTGTGAAGTAAATTTTATTCACGTGCTCTATGCCCTTGATAGTGAGAGTAGTGTTTATTCTCCTTGTTGAGAGAAAATGTGTGGGCCTTGTAAGGTCAGGATGTTCAGCTGTGTGAGAATAAGGTGAGCTTATTTCCATGTTTCACTATGAGAGAGTTAGAAGAAGATGACTGTGAGAAAAAGGGGAGCATTGTCTCACATAAAACCAACGTGTAACCTAATTGATATATAGTGAAATTCCTTGCATATAGGCTCAGCCTTGCGAATAGAGGCTTTTTATGAATAGCATAAACAATCTCTTGTGTTTGTGCATGTTTGCTGGGTTAATCTTGTGTTTTTATTTTTGTCAAAATCGCATTGGTAGATCTCAATCTAGACAGTGTTGCATCAGTTGATGCATTGACCGGTAGAACATCTTCTAAAACAAATAGTTTTCTTTTCTTTCACGAACCTTGTTCATTTTGCCTCAAATTTAACATGATGAATCCTTGTGAAGTGTTCTTCAATCCTAGTAGTTTGGATCGTTGGTTGGCTCTCTCCACAATACCCATTTGGATATTCCACTCTTTGGTGAGATATTTCTTTTTCTCTCTTGAGTTATCTATCCTTAGGGATGATGTTTGCTGCATTGGTGTTCCAAGAATGATATTCTTGATGTATTGATGTTGTGAGCTTCTAGTTTGTTTGCTAGAGAAAAAGTTGGTGTAACTAAGTGGCGATTTGAGCTCGACTTGTTGAGGTATCTTGGAAAACCGAAATTAAATTTGGACTAAACTAATTTTGTGTGAATAACTAGGCCAAATTGTGAGCCAGGTGATCTGGCTGGTCGATCAACACTAGATCGAGTTGGCCAGTTTTTCGAGTTGGCGGTTTTCCAAAGTAAAGAGAAAAAAAAAAAAACCCTTACAACCTTTGAAAGATTCAATTTCCAATAATGCCTTTTTCCTTTCACTCAACCATAATAAAAAAAACCCCCTACTCAAATACCAAACTAATTTGCTTTTTGCAAAACCTAAGCAGTTCTCCTTCTCAATTCTTCTTTAATCGCCATAAACCTTTAGCGGACCGACTCACAAACCCGAAAAGATTCTCCAAGCGTTTTCCTCTCTTTGTTCATCATTGTCTTCGTCTGATCATCTTCCTCAATATTTTTTCAATCGTTTTCCTGGGTAAATCATCATATGATTAATTTCTTTTACCATTTGACATCTTTTTCTTTGTGAAACATAAATCTTAATCTTATAATGCTTTGGTTTCTTTTTTTTGATGATGAAATGGAGTAGCTCTGGCTCGTATTAACTGCATCTTCAAGGGCGGATTGGAGAACTTCAGAGCAGGAGGTTAATATTTTGTTTCCACTAAACCTCTTCACCTTAAGTTTCTTTGAGGGAGCCATGCTTGCTTAGTGAGGTTTTTCATTGTGAGTGTTAGGTGTGTAATTCTAGTCTTGTTGATATGAATATTTGAAGATTTTGGTTTTTATTATTTTTTTATGGTGTCTAATGTGCTCCCTGGGTTATTGGGATTTATCGTTCTTTTATTACCTACCTTATGTACCGATGATAATTCATCAATTTTCAGTAAAATTAACTTCCTACGTCTTAGTTTAGTTTATTTATTGTAACTTTTTGGAGTTTGATCCTTACTGAGCATGTTGATTATGCAACAAAAATAAGAGAGATGATTGTGAAAACCAACAAGGGGTTTTTAAAAACCATTAGCTTCATAATAGCAAACTAACAGAGGTGTTGCCTGACCACCATGACAGAAGCTGTGGGTCTAGCTGGATCCGCATGGCTCCTTAAAGTTCTTAATTTGCTATTTTGATCTTTTTGGTTCTACCATGCAGAGATGGACAAGGCCCCTTGAGATTCTCGGTTTATCCTATAGATGAATTAAACTCATAACAGTTCAATGATGATTTCAATACTTATTACTTATGTGTGTTTGCTCGAGTAGGTTTCCAATAAAAAAGGTGATATTGAAGATTATTTATTTTTCCTTTGTTGTCTAGCCACAATAGTCTTTTTCCTTCATCTTCACTAGAGATGGTTTTTGGTGGATGAATTTAGGTGACAGGGGAATGAGCATTATTTGAAAGAGAGCAATCATCCTATACCTGAAATGAAACAAAAAAAAAAAAATAGAAAGGAAGTAATTTATTGAATAAAGAGGTAGCATTTTTCACATGGGTTGGGTTAGCCCTTCTTTGATATAGAGGCTGAAATTTGGGCGACAAAATGGCGACACGGTATAAATCAAGCAGCCCAGGTCAATGATTTTGCCCATAGCCCGGCCCGAATCCATCAGCCCGCCCGATTTGTCAGCTCTAGGTGTAACCCATTATTCTTATTGTTGAAATAGTGGGAGTTTAAAGTGAACTATCGGTCTAAGTGAGTTTCTGTTTTATTTAGGGTTTTAAGTATAAAATTATTGTCTCATTGTTATTGATTTATTGTTGCTTGATTGACTTTAGTGTGTTGGCTAGTTTGTTTGTTGAACCATCTTGACACACAAAAAGGGAAATGTCATTTTTAGAATCATTGTATTTGATAGTCTTGCCCAACAATATTGTATATTTGATTCCATCCATAAATATATTTTCTTTCCTATGAGTTCTCACAAGTAGCTAGCTTTCAGCTTCTTCAAGATACTGTTTAATTTACTGGGGTTCTGTTGCTTTGCCCCTGTTTGACGCTGCAGGGAAAAGTAAGTCAAGAAAAAGTGGACTCCTTTAACCTACCAATGTATATCATGTCTTCCAAAGAACTGAAAGAGGCCATAAACAAAAATGGATGCTTCAGCCTATTGAAGTTTGAGAGCCTTTTTGATTCAGCTGAGAGCCGGCCTCGTTCCACAGCCCAAGAGAGAGCATTACAGGTGAGGTCAGTCATGGAGGGACTCATCAAGGAACATTTTGGAGACGAGATTTTGGATGAACTCTTTGACTCATACCCCAAGAAAGTTGAACAAGAGGATTCTCTCATTCAGTCTATGAAAACAACGCTCTTCTTTGCTGTGCTCAGACGCAAAACAAGCAATTAATTAGGAGCATGATCTCCTCATTCAATATTTGGGAATTGATCATGGATCTCTGTACACTTTTCATTTATGATATTGTAATTGTCATGTGGGATTCTCTATATATAATCAGTATATCAATTAATAATGTGTTGAAAAATGTGAATGAAATTAATAAAATATTTAGAATTCCAAGAATAAAATTATTTCTTCATTCAGAATTTTAAGAATCTAGGAAACCAAACCTATGGCATTTCAAAAGGCCAATAGTAAAGTCTCTCTCCTCTTTGTAAGGACTATCTTGTCCTTTAGGATAGGTCAAAAGTTTTGTGAGTCTCAAGTTATCTTCCGTTCTTCCATTTGCGTTAGATCAAACCCACCTCCACTTCGTTTTGAGTCCAAATCTTAAGGAAATTGTGGATAGATTATTTTCTACTTTGATGTAATTCTCCTCCACTTTATATTATTTTGGTTTTATTATTTGTTTATAGGTTTTGTTTGGGCTAACCAATTTTATGTAGTAGAGATGCAAATTCACTAACATAATGGGGGAAGCCAACTCTGTTATATTATAGCTCAGCAAAATTATCAAATTAATGTTTTATTTACCAGCTTTTTGGCTCGATCAATATTGCTCCCATGTGAAACTGATCAAAATTGGAGGTTCTGAATAGAACTAGAACAGGTGTGTACTTTTCAATAAACACAGACTCAGCACATGGTCAGTACCATAGTCATTATATCAAACATGCATCTCGATATTATTTATATCCACATTCAGAATATTAAAAGCACTGAGACTCTTAGGCAAAAATAAAAGAAAAAATAATCAATCCCAGAGAATCTTAAGAATATATCGACTTGTCCCTGGTTAGGAACTGTGTATGAAAGAACAATTTCAGAGTCTCATAGACAAGAGGGCAAGAAGATCTGGAAGTGATGCTTTCAGAAGGAGATGAGAGATGAATGTGGAGCATACCCAATGAAGAGTGGAGATGGGCTTCATAGCTACTCCAACAACTCTTACTTCCAGGTACCACTGTCTCTCCACTTAATTAACTACAGTTTGGATCTAAGCGTTGGCTGGGTAAGCGTCTTGTAGTAAGAAGAGTAGTTATGAACCTGTAGATCCTTCCATGAGAGCAATGTATTGGCTAGGTAAGCGTCCCATAGTAAGAGTAGTTATGAACCTTGTAGATCATCCCCATGTGGTGGTGAGAGGAGAGCCCCGATTGGTAGAAAAAAACACAACCCCTTTGGATTATCCTGCACTTGGAAGAATTAGAAAAAGGAATAAATATAGTGATAATTTGATTCTTCACCTATGTTGAGTTGGACAAAGTTCTGAGCTTCAAAAATTTTGTTTTCCATTAAAGGAGCAAAATATAGATAAACAGCTATCACAATATAGTTCTCTGAAGTGTTAATGTGTAAAGAATATTGCTACCGATGATGTAGCAAAATGGGTGGTGAATATAGTGTTTATTTGAATTGTTATACACAAGTAACTTGATCATCTAGCTGTTGTTTCTCAGAGAGAAGTTGTGAACGCTTCCAAGCAAATTGTCACTGAGGCAATTGTGGAAAACCTTGACATCCTAAAGTGCTCCTTCAACAACCATATGGGTGGCTGATCTCCGTTGTTCAGTTGGGCCTAACACCTTCCTGGATGTGCAAAACATACTAGAAGCCTTTTGAGCTGAAATGTCAAAACCAAGGGCTACTGAATTCCCAAATCCCAGAATTCCAAGTATTCTTCAATGATCAGACCTCCAATGACTTTAACACTCTCTTTTCATCCCTCTCCCTCCCTCCACCCTCCCAATAGGCCATACCACACTGCTGGCGTCCCGGGTTCTTTCTACCCTCGCTTGTTTCCCAATCTTTCTCTTCAGATTGTTCATTCATCCTTCTTCATTCACTTGCTCTCAAGAGTGCCAAAAAAGGTGGTGGACAGAAGTTCTCCTGCCTGGAACAAAGAAGGATTTATTGCCTAAATGTTGCAGATGAAGTTGCTGAGGCTTATTCAGCTCATTGTGCAGAGGACATGGCACAAGAGATTGCAGATGGTGGATTGATGATCCTAAACTTTTCAGCCCGCCCTGATCGAATTCCTCATTCTCAAATCAATATTGCCAATATAATCAACGACATGTTGAGATCCTGATCCTGCCTCATTGACATGGCCAAAAAGGCAAGGAATGATGTGCAATAGCCAATTAATTTATATCCAGGGTTTTAGTCAAGATATATATTCTAACTGCTAATTTTCTTTCGGGGTGTTTGATATTGCAGGGAATAGTAAGTGAAGAGAAAGTGGATAACTTCAACCTGGATAACTTCAACCTCTGTATCATATGTCTCCCCAAGAGCTGGAAGCGGCTGTGGAGAGAAATGGATGTTTTTTGAGACAATGAACAGCCTTATATTCCCTGTCGCTTCTTTGCGGTCACTTGTAAGCACCCATGACAAAGCCCAAGTGATCTCGTGATGTCATATCCTATGTCGGATATGAGAGAAAGTTTTTACCACTACATAAGTATGAACTCATCTTAATCTAGTAGACATGTTTGAGCCATTGAAGTGTAGGCGCAAAAGCGGATAATATCTATAAAGAGAGTCATTCGCAGCCTGAATTCTCTATCTGTACATATCATATATGACCATTTTCATGAAAAATGCCTCTATTGGGGTGTATAGATAAATGTAGGGTGTAAATAGAATTCTCATCCCATAAAGTTGGGTGCTGGGTTGTTAGAAATGTGTCAAAGCTAATCTTTGACCCACAGTGACGAGGTTGTTTGGCCCTTTAGGGATGTTTGGTTTTGTCCTTGCAATTCATGTGTGACACAACGAAACGTTGTATTTGTATGAAGGTAATTGTTATATGCACAATGGATATGGGAGAAAGTTCTTACGACATTAATAAGTATGAGCTCATTGCCAGAAGCTGCAATAGATGCGTTTTAAAGCCATGAGGAAGTAGATTTAAGTATCGAGCGGGATAATATCACATATGATTAGACGGATTTGCTAAATCCCGATATTCTTCCACACCAAGACTATACTGAGAACTCAAATAGAACACATTTTGGAGAATAGTGTTTGTGATCAAGTCTGCGGGGCCATCATCAGTACTGAACTTTTGTGCTGTTCTCAGACGTAAAAAAACCCATGGATTCCCCCGCATGACGGCATGAGAGTGTTTTATTTCAAACTTGTTGGTACATCACAGAATTTCTTTGAGAGGGTGATTATTAATTAAGCTTGCTTGTAGTTGTGTGCATTTTGTCTGTACCTCAATATACATTAAAATTAAATTGTTATGATCGCTTTTGCACTTCCAACAAATTGATATCGAAGATTCAGGTTAAAGATATCTTAAATAACAAAAGATTACGAAGTACATAAGATGAAAACAAAAAGAATTTCAATTTAAGATAGAGTCGATTGCTTTCTCATGGAGATGTGATGGAAGATTAACTTTGAATTTGGTCAAGGTGGAGATTGTTAGATATGTCTCAAACTCCTAATTAGTATGAATTCTTTTTGAAAAAGTGTTGTATAGAATATTTGTGGGATAATATATTATTCTATTATTTTAGATTTCCTCTAAAGAAGAAGCCAATTTCCTCATTAAGGAAGGACTTCTTCATAGAATTAGGAAAGATGTTAGAATTATGAGATAATATGGACATGTGAAGCCTATACAAGGTGTGTAGACATGTGAGAGAGGGAGTTTGGAGTTTAGGATATGAATATGAAGGGGAAAATGAGATGTTTTGGGAATCCAATGGTACGTAGTTTGTTTTAAATAGTATTCTTCATAGTATAATTGAAAAATTCTCTTTTATCTGTGGATGTATATGAGTGGGTCAAATCATATTTAAAAAAACTCAGTATGTCTTTGTACAAATTTTTATCTCATGGATTCTTGAATTAATATTATCAATGAGAATAACCCAAGTTGTCATTGAAAGAAAAAAAACATTTAATTTTGATTATGATTCACAAGTGGATTTATTTGCATCAAGTGATGTATTATTTAATCAGACAAGGTCTAACAAATATATATATATATATATATATATATATATATATATATATATATATATATATATAAATGATTCCATCCTGAAAATAAAAGCGTGGAAGGAGATGTAAAAGAATCGCGCATACCGCCAGAGCTGAGATAGTCACAGCGGTTCAAGACAAGCCTGACCGTGAGTTGAGCCCGAATGTAAAGATTCATGATCAATTTGCACTTGACGGCGGCGGCGCTGCGCACTTTTTTGCCCGGCGAGGCGGCGTGCGCCGCGTGTTTAGTCTCTGCCAGATAAGGCCCCAGCCTTTCTCAAATGCCTTATTTAACCTAATTCTCTAATAGTGAAACATAGATAAGTCCCCTCATTCCCCAAGCAACATCTAAAACTCTATAAACCAAAGCATCATTTCAATAGATGGATAAAACCTCTAACATTGAGAGAGTGAAATGACACCCCTCTGACAATTACACTTAAAGAACACATTCTTGTTCTTACACATCTTCCTTGTGTTCAATTTCTTCAAATGGTGTCCCATATTTAATATCCTCTATATGATCAGTAATCAATGTGCAATATCTTCATGTTCCTAATAATAATGTCTCAACATAAATGAGTTGTAAGATTTTGATTTATTCCATATTCATTACAATGGAATATCTTCCCACTCCCATAGAAATCCTCACCAAATATGATCCAATCTTTGATTTGATCACGATATTAACTTCTAGTCTTCCTTATATGTCTAGAATATCAACTTCTAATCTGGAGTGTTTACTCCATGGTCAGTTTGACTGAATATGACTAAAATTTTTCACACATTTTGATATACCATTTAATGAAAACAATTTATTGAGAATCGAATTTTGTTGTTGGAAAACATGCGATCCTATTTTTGCCTAAGATTATGACAATAAATATCTCCAATAATCTCCCCTTTGGCATTTATTTGGAAAAAATAAAATCTATGAACATATCTTTGCCCATTGATGGGACACGATTTAGAGTTGTTGAAGTCACCCAGCCACTATAGTCTCCTGGAACATCTACATTGTCACGAGGTGTATCTTGTCGAGCATTGACTCCCTCTTAATTTGCACATCAATCTCCTTGTTGATCCTCTTCCTTCGAGCAACACATCTAGGCTTCACAAACATATAGAGCACCTACAGATCTCACCTAGTAACCCAGAAGTGACAGCTACGATACCAGAGGTGAGAAAAGAAAAAAAAAAGAGTTTTATTTGAAATAATGATTCATCATTTGTTGTATCTAGTGAGCAACATTGTCAAGACCCAAGGTCTACCTAGATATATATCGTGATTTAATCCATAGAAAATAAGAATTGCGGGGAGAGGTAAAGATAAACCGGCATACATGAACAAACATAAGAGATTGGTCACGTGGTTAGACGAACCTACATATTTGGGGTTGAGCTTTAGATATAAGGATCCACTATATCTGATTATGTTATGTTGGTCTTACATGAGATAAGGTTCCTTTTCTCCAAAGCGCCTTCTTTCACCTAATTCTCCCAATAGTGAAGCATAAGAAATGAGATCTCGTTCCCCCGACAACAACTAGACTCCTGATCGAAAACATCATTCAACAATGCGTGGAATGCAGTAGTGCAGACTGGGCCGCCTCGATGGGCACAGGGCCACGAGTAAGCCGACGACACAGCCGCCACCATATTAAGAGCCCGGACGAGAGGCTAACTAGAGCGGAAGGGTCTTTATGTCGTCTAAAAAAGCCGGGGTGTTTTCTCACGGACTAGCCGGGTGGCCGATCCTAGGTTTTTAAGTCCCACTGATAACCATTCTATATGAAGTCCATTATGGATAGAAATTGCCGGGAAGCGGGAAAATATGCAAAGAGATATTCTATCAATGGTTTTCTGTTCAAATCTCTTTTCTTGGAAGGTTAATCCTTAATAGGAAGGAAGGTTTTATCTCTAAAATTGAATTTTTATCCTTAAAATTAAGGAGATTTTATTCTGGGTAGAAAATTAAACTGAACCCGCCACATAGAAATCGGAAGATCTCAGTGGGGGCATTCGAACCACCATAAAAACTCTACCTTCTTCTTCTTTTCTTCTTTTCTTTGACTTAATCATCAGAAGAGGTGGTAAGCCACACCACCATGGATCACCACACTGCCTTGCGAGGTTCTGGGTCTGTTTCAGCGATGCCTGAAGATTGATGATCAAAGTCCTAGCAATTTAGGCGCCATTTATTGGGAATCGAGAACGAAAGTCTACGTCCTCTGTTTTTCAAGGGGTTGGCTCAGCGGTGTCTAGTAGCTCTTCATCACCTAGACCTTTAATAATTCCCTTCCACACTGATTAGTTGGGGCAATCACAGTGTCAAGCATTCAAATGGGAACGATCGCGAGAAAGACGATTCCTTAGTGGCGTCAAGATATGAAGAGAAAGCAGGAGGAACAAGTAAGACAGATGAAGGATTTTCAAGGTCATGCTGAATGTTTGCAGCGTGAGAATGACCGATTATTGGAGCCTAGATTGGAGAGAAAAAGCGCGATCTTAGAAAGATGTACGGATAAGCGGTGGGAGTTGCATCTAATTGCTTACGATAAAGGGAAGGAGCTGGGTTATTCTTGATGATGATGAGCTATCTTCACGTGGCTCCCCATCCTGGAGTCTCGCCCGGCGAAGAATGCCCGGGGAGAGCACAAAGGCGAATCGTAAAGGCCCTCGCATCACGACGCCCGGTGATGCCATTGGTGGCGCATCCGCCGGAAGCGAGGAGAGAGACGAGGTAGGGGCGAGGAACCGGCGGTAGAGTCCCGAGGAGCATCGGTATTGCTCGTAGGCGCAATGCCACCAATACCGCTCGTACATCCTGCCTTCGACATAGGGCCGACATTCTACATGCCACTAGCAGCCTCAATTCGGGGACTCGAAGACATGCTCTCTTCGCCCATAGGACGACACATTCTTGACTATGAGCCACCTCGTGGGTTCTTCATACCAGCTTTTGCCACGTTCGATGGCTCTGCTAACCCCTACGATCATATGCTTCATTACAATCAGGCAATGACATAAATTCCGACAACGGCCAGGTTGTTTGCCGAAAGTGCAGGTTGGTTTGCGGGGGCTTCAGCGTTAGCCTAGTTCCGCAGCTCCGCGGCAACTAATAAACTCGTTCAATACTATGGGCGACATTCGTATTACAATATCTTTGTTTGGTGTGACAAAAGAGGAACATCAGCTCCTTATTGACTATTCTCAAGCAGGAAGAAGAGTCTATTCGAGACTTTACAAAGGAAGGTTGAACAGCGAGTCTAGCGATAAAGTCGTATAACATGGATACAGTCCTCCAAAACTTTAGGAGAAGCTTTGGGCCATCTACTTCTTTCTTCTAGTCATTATCTTTAAACTCGCCAGCGACAATGGAAGAATTGTACAGGCGGGTTGATAGGTACTCAATGTTGGAGGACAATATCCATGCAGTAACCTAGACTTTCATGATTACAAACCCCGGTACGTCCGAGAAATAGAGTGGCTTGGGAAGATGTGAATCAGGAAGGTCGAAGCGAGAATAGCGATCCAGTGATCGATCCACGAAGAGAGCTCCTCAATTCACATGAAGCGTCTCTTATGAGCGGTTATTACCAATCATTCGTGACTTGCCAGAGTTTCAATGGCCTGCACCGATCCAAACGTTTCCCTCCCAAAGAAACAAATCCTCGCGGTGTGATTATTATAGAGATCATGGGCATGAGATTGACAGGTGTCGAAGCCTAAATTTCTTAGTGGACAAGCTGATCAAAGTGGGACACCTTAGGAGGTATATCGGAAGAACACATACAGAGGGTGAAATCGAGGGCAGGCGAGGACGAGTGCGGCCAGCCTTGATCCGTGAGAATCGGACACGCCATAAACTTTATACTAGGCGAGGTCGTCAGCTAACCCGATGTCAGTCAAAGCATGACGAGAAGAAGCTCTTAGAGTCGCCACCGTTAAGGCCAGGGTAAATGCTATCCGCGCGGAAGGCAGACATGAAGAAACTAAGGCAATAGATGACCCAGTATCGCTCCTCACGTCGCACAGAACAAGTTCATTGTGCCCCACTATGGCCTTGCTTGGTACTCACAACGTGTGTGGTTTGATGTGCCTGAGTACTAGTAGATCCTGGCAGTGAGGCAGACTTGTGTTGCAACTACCAGCCTTCAAGCAAATGAAGCTTTCCTTAAGCATGCTGAACTTAGTTGGGTGAATCCTCTCTTGTTTTAATGGTGCAACTACCGTAACACTAGGAGATGTCGCACTCCCTATAAAAGTAGGGCCAGTCACTCAGCAAGTTCTGTTCTCAATCGTTGACACTCGATGAAAGCTATCCTTTCGACCTACCACCAAACGGTTTGCTATTTGACTAACGTTTGGCAAGATTGACCACAAGCAATGGTGGTTTGCGACGGTGTTATCGACGCTTTGTCTGTGAGGGGACAAAGAAGGGAGAAGAGCTTTGAAAGTTCCTCCCTCGAAGATCATACCCTCGCGTAGCAATCATAGTTCACCCCCAGATAACGGTGAAAGAGAAGGATCCGCTGGCTGTGGATCCCCTGGAAAAAGAAACGTTGGATGGGCAGAAAAAGTTCTATTACGTCAGTTCTCTCCTGTCCAATGAAGAAATGGAGCAGTTATGACTCGTGCTGTTGAATACATAGATGTATTCGCTTGGAGCCACTCAGATATGGTTGGGATTAACCCTATGATGGCCTCTCATGAACTAAATATTATCCCTAAAGCCAGACCAGTAAGATAGAAAGTGAGGCGTTTCCACCCAGATCGCCATCAGATCATTCAGACGGAAGTAGATCACACCCCCATGTAGCAATCATAGTTCGTCTCCCAGATCAGGGCAGAAGAGAAGGATCCGCTGGCTGTGAATCTGATGAGTGCCTAAAACACTCATATTATACTTGCGTCAGTCTTCCATTTTCCTGTTTATTTTAGAGTAATTTTATAGTTTTTGTGACTAGAATACTGATTTGATGTCTGTTGTGAATGTGGAGCATTGGGGCGAAAAGCGGCGACGAGGAAGCAAATTTTAGACAAATGGGAACCCAGGGCGATGATATCACGTCACGTCGCGGCGTCCCCGCATGCGACGTCCCCGCGTCGCCCGGCGTCCCCGCGTAGCGGCGATCAGCTCGGCGGCGTCCAGCGTCAGCGGCGTCGGCTCAGATCTACACCCTATCCTTTAAAGTCACGAATGATTCGAGAAAGGGGAGGGGAGCGTCACGAGAGCGAAGGCGCGAATTCGAGGCGGTGTGACCGGGCTTAGGAAGTGCGGGATTTGATTGCCTTCATTGTTGGATATTTTCGGATAGGAGAGCAGTGTTTTTAATTCTAAACATTTCTTCTTTTCATTCATGATGTTCTAGATTTATTTCTAGGGTTATATTGAACTTTGTCATATGTTCATGGATTAAAGTTTGAAACTTTATATTATTCAGTTATTTCTCAATATGTTGTAACTATTCTATGCCTATGATTTAATCGTATGTTGATGTAAGCTGACAGTGGCATAGTACAGGAGATCAGAGATTCGAGAGATGAGGGTATTCGGGGGATACGGGTAGAGTAGACTTGAGTTGTTTAGATAAATAGAGATATTCAGAGACACGAGAAGGTGGTGATTGGGGTTAGGACATTAATGCATTTGGAATGCGGTCGGGATAGAGATATGCAGAGTTCTATTCGCGAGAGATGAGGCGGATATACCTCGAAGAGGATACCTCGTAGAAGAGATACCTAAAGCCATTGACATATTGGAAATATAACGAATAATAACATATTTGAAAGATTAATCCATTGAGCAGCGACAAGGGAGATATAACCACAAATAAAACAAATACTTTAATAAGTCCATAGTTTAGTATGAATCTTTTTACATATTTGAATTCCCTCTAGAGTCATCTTTCGAGGATATTATCTAAAAAACGGGAACCTTTGTAGTGATACACACGACCCTGTGGATCGATATGCGTACCAGCAGTACATACTACTTGGGGCGAAGCGTGCACTAGCATATAGGCGTATATTTTATACACACCGCGTTTCGCTGTCCAGGATCCCCCAGAAAAGAAATGTTGGATAGGCGGAAAAGTTCACTTGTCGGGTTCACTCTGTCCAGTGAGGGCAGTTGAATATGTTGTGGAGGTGGCATGAGCGTGGCAGGCCACTTGGGCTGTGGTTGGGATTAACTTGGCAGGGTGGCCTCTCGTAGACCAAATGTTATCCCAGCGGGCCAGATGGAGACCAGAGAAAGTGAGGCGTTCCACCGGATGCCATCGGATCATCCAGATGGAGGAGAGCCGACTTACTAAGAGCAGGTTTCATTAGAGAAGTAAAGTACCCCGAATGGCTAGCCAAATTGGTGGTGGTTCCAAAGAAATGAGGTTAGTGGCGAGTATGTGTAGATTACACTGACCTCAACAAGGCATGCCCAAAAGATAGCTTCTCTTTGCCACGTATAGACCAAATTGTTGATTATGCAGCCAGGCACGAAATACTGTCGTTTCTGGACGCTTTCTTTGGGTATCATCAGATTCCCATGCACTAGCTCGACTCCGAGAAAACGACCTTCATTACACCTAACGGGTTATATTGTTACAATGTGATGCCTTTTGGCTTTAAAAATCTGCAAGGGCAACCTTCGAGAGGAGTTGAGTGACTAAGATTTTAAGGCCCTTTGTTAAGTGGCTCATGGAAGTCTATATCGATGATATGCTTATGAAATCGAAAGATGGCCGACTACGAGCATGCGAAGACTTTGAAGTGACATTGCGAAGGTACGACATGAAAATCAACCCTTTCAAATGTGCTTTCGGAGTTAGTTCGGGCAAGGTTTTAGGCTATATGGTAACCTAAGAGGAGGGATGAGGCTGACCTTATTGACTCGAAAGTATAATGGACTCTTAGGCTCCTACCTCTAGAAAATGAGTACAACAACTGACTGGCCGGTTGGCAGCTCTCGGGCGGTTCATATCCCATTTCACATACTGATTAAAACCAATTTTGATCACTCTAAGAACTGGCGAAGCTAGAAACGAGGAAGAATGACGAGCTTTAAATGGCCCTATCAAACAATATCTTACCAAACCACCAATTCAAGGCAGGCGATACACTATCTTTACTTGGCGGTGTTAGAAGCCTCAGTAAGTGCAGCCTTGTTCAAAGAAGACGAAAAATCGAAAAGCGTAAAACCACATTCTTCAAGAAAATCTCTATCCAAGTAGAAACCCGGGGTATACCCATTCTCCAACAAGCGAAGACTTCGTTTCCCTCCGTGTGGCAGCTAAGAAACTTCACCCCTACTTCCAAGCATACCCTATCGTCGTGCTGACCAATGTCCCTTTACGAAGCACTATACACAAGCCTGATCTATCAGGAAGGATGGCTTGTTGGGAGATTGAACTAAGTGAATTTGGTATTCGTATAAACCTTGTTTCTCAACAATATATATCAAGTGTGCATTTTTTGGGGCCAGAACTACCCCAACCAGATGTGGACCAGGGTAACGCTGGCTAGTGGGTCCTTAATGTGGACGACGCTTCTAGCCAAACGGGAGTTGGAGTTAGTTTACAACTTAAATCCCCAACCGAGGAAAGGATAGAACAAGCCATATGGCTAGACTTCTCCGCGTCTAATAGTGAGACTGAATATGAAGCAATCCTAACCGAAATCAACCTCGCTAAGTCTGTATCCTTAGAAAAACTCATCATACCCAGTGATTCTGAACTAGTAGTGGGATAGGTAAACGGAGAATATGAAATGCGAGACCAATGCATGGTCAGGTATTCAAGTCTAGTCAAGCAACGACTGGAGAGTTTTGTGGCTTGGAAGCTTGAGCATACTTCGAGGGATTCGAATGAAAAGGCAGATGCGCTGGCAGTAGTAGCTGCATCCCTCCCAATAAAAGAAACGATATTCCTCCCCGTTTGGCCTTCCGCCGACATCATCACTACCAACCGTGTAAACGTAAATAGATGAAGCTTGTTCTTCGATGGCTCCAATAAGCACAAAGAAATGGAGAGTTACTAGGATAATAGATCAGTCCCATATGTCAAGTCCTGTGCGGTTAGATTTTTCCTCAGAAACGGCCATTATATAAACAAACTCAGGACAAAGCATATCTCGCAGTCCCACCAACAAAGAAGGGTAGTATTTATTAAGCAGAACTCACTAAGGAATATGCAAACCATCCGTGCAGCTGGTAATTTTGCGCTCACCGCTTCATACGTAAGGTTATTATTAGCCAACAATGAGAGCAGATGCAGCCGCCTACGTCAGGAAGTGCGATCGCTACCAACGACAAGCCCTTATCTCAAGGGTGCCGACTCAAGATCTAACCACCATCACAAGCCCTTGACCCTTCGCTCAATGGGGGATTGATATAGTTGGACCACTACTTACCACCCTAGCTTAGAAAAAGTTGTTTTTAGTTGCCATCGACTATTTCTGAAAATGGATAGAGGCTGAAGCCTTCACCTCCTTCAAAGATAAATAAGTCATTCAATTTATTTGGAAGAATATAGTCTACCCATGAATATCTCAAATAATTAGAATCGTAATAATGCACACACTCACAAATAGTAAAGCGCCAGAATTTTTTCTGCCATGAGCGAAAATCAAAAACTTGTATTCAACCCCACGGTACCCACAGGGCAATGGTCAGGTGGAAGCATCTAACAAAACTCTCTTGACGGCTTTGAAAAAGCGACTACATTCGACTAAAAGAAAATGGGTAGATGAGCTACCAGGAGTTCTTCGGCCCATGTAACAACCAAACATGAAGCCGATCGAGTATCCCTTGCCCTTACCACGACATGATGCGTCATAATCTCTACAGTAAATTAGGGTGCTCACACTTCAATAGGAAATCCCTGAGAAGGTTAATATTGAAGCCAATGCCAAAGACTTAAATATGGCAGACGAACTTCGTGAAGTTGCGACTGTACGTATAGTATCGTACCAGCAAAGAGTAACAAACCTATACAACAGGCATGTAAGACAGCGTGCATTCCAAGCCAGAGACCTAGTCCTGAGAAGGTCTTGAAAACACCTACCGACTCGTAGCCGACAAAGTTCTAACCTGCTCAGGGAAGAACCATACACGATAGTTAAAGTGGGGGCGGGCCGGATCGCACGCATAGATAAATCGGACGTGGGACGCCAATGCCCAAAGACGGGAATGCACATCTTAAAGAAAATATAACAAATTTTTTCTAAAGGTATTATTAATAAAGTTTCCTTTAAAGCATTTTCTTTCAATTCTAGGAATATTATCAATAAAATTTTCTTTAAAGATATTATCAATTAAATTTCCTTTAAATTATTTTTAATTCTTGGAATACCCCCATATCAAAGACTGGCGTGGCTCATCAGACCCTAAAAGACCGTAAATGGCTCATAGCCTACTAGCAATTTCAAAAGACCAGAAGTGGCTCATAGTCTATTGACACTTTCAAAAGACCAGAAGTGGCTCATGGCCTGTTGGCACTTTCAAAAGACTAGATGTGGCTCATAGCCTACTGGCACTCTCAAAAGGCCGGACTTAACATTGATGTCTCAGAAACAACTATCCTAGTCAAGATTTGTGGAATGGAGTTGTGAGATGAAAAGAATCAATAGTATAAGTAAACCAAAAATTGTATTTCATAAACACGCTAGTAGTGTCACAAGAATACATATAAGTTATGGCGGCCAAACAGTGCTGATTACAACAAAAAGGGGGGAGGGGGGAACTTTAGAGGTTCTGATAAAGTCCTCAGTAGGAGCGCTCCTCTTTGGATCCTTTGCCTTCTTTGCCATTTTGCTCTGCTCCGCCTCGATTGTTGTGGTCTCAGTGGGTGCTCGGGCAGGGGGGCACTTGGGGTTCATGAAGAACTCTGGAGGGAGCGGGTTGGAGGAGTCAGGCATACTATCTAGAACCTCTAGATGGTCTCCACAGATGTTGTGTTTGAGCAAACAACATCCGTAGTCGTATGCAAAGATTAACTCAGGGTCTTCTGGTAGTCTTCCTGCATGGCCTCTTTATCCTTGCCCGCCTGAGAGTAGAGAGAAGACACTTCATCCTTAGCCACGCCGATCTCGAGCAGGAGTGAAGTTCGTTCAACCTCTAGGAGAGCAGCATCAGCCTCAGCCTTCCTCCTAACCTCCTCCACAACCGCCAGGGCATCTTGGACCTTAGCCAGTTTGTCCTCCGCCAGAGCCTTCACGTCACCCGCAATTGTAGCTAATAAGGCGAAGCCACTCTCTTTCTTGGCTTCATCCTTCTCCCTTCCAGACCGCAGAAGCTCTCCCAAGACCAAGCCTTAGCCTCCCGCTCCTAGTGCTAGACTAGCTGACTCCTGCACCAAGGTCGTTTGGGCCCTGGTGCTTGAAATGGCTGATTGAGCACAGCAGTCACAGCCAAGATCCCCAACCTATGGTGAAGCTCTGCGTCGGGCGCCATACCCCATTAACGGTGACAACCTACAAAAAGAGAGTTGTTAGAAGGGAATCACAACATAAAATCCACGTTCAAACCTTGAAGTATAGTCATATCACCGAAATAATTTCGTCAAAGTCGTGGTTAAGCAGAATAAACATTCCATCCTAGCCACACGCTAGGATTTCTCTATCCATGTAAATCCGTGGAAAGGAATGAAATACCCTCAACACGATCCGCCACCGTACCGGAAGCAGATTGGGGTAGAGTTCATGCGCGCGTGTAAGAGTCCTTCTTATCGCGGTTCCAACGATCTCATAATTGGATCAAGCCCCGGACCAGAGCCGGCATGCCTACCGAAGGACAACCCCACTCCATCGGCTTCACATATGAGCCCAACATCAGCTCCGTTAAGTAGCCTTGCTATGCGGGCGCCGACACCAAGCAGATTGACCTTCTAGCTCGCACTGCCATGACAATGGTTGTCTCTATAGCAGGGGCCTCACTTACAGCTTGATCAGCGTTAGGAGGTCCACCAAATGGAGCCCTATCCTCTAGCTATGCACAAGCCTCTTTGGAAGCATCCTAGGCGGCACCCTCTAAAGCCGGAAGGATACCAGTGGTCGCTCTAGAGAGTCCAAAGTAACTACCATCGAGCTCTTCTGAACCTCTCCGTTTGGACCAAACCATTTGGGTCACTCTTGTTGCTCGGGTCCTGAGCCTAAGGTAACTCTCGAGCACTCACGCGCTTACATCCGTGCGACTAACCAGCCAAAGGAGGCTTGACATGCCTCTCCCCTCTCCTCACCGCCACTCAGAGATTGAAACCGCAATCCACAAAGCCTTCTAATCTAGTGCTGAAAGCCTTGATCTGACCAACATTTTTTGCCTTCTTTCTCTTTTTCTTCGCCTCCTAGGGGGCAGGCTGCGAATCTTGTTCGGCCAAGGGTGATTGATTGGGACGAATAAAGCTAGCTAAGGCTCCTTCAACGGCGATCTCGGCTTGAGGCTCTTGCTCTTGGGTGGACCCCGCTTGAGAAGAGCTACTTGGAATTGACTTCATCAAGTCAGCGAGAGTAAAGTGTTCACCCTAACAAGCTCCTTTGATAACAGACGGGGGAAGATAGGGACAATGTAGGGAAAGGGACTGGCTCCCAACTCCCGTGGTCTTCACTGTGACAAGAGAGCTTATGATCTGCGGCTCCATCCTGATCTCGAAAGTAATAGCCGATACGCCTGGGGACCGCTTTCCTCTACCTACCTAACTGTATCGCCTCACTCGCCTCTATTTGCAAAATTTCAAAGGAAGGCGTCAAAACACACGTACTTAAAAAGAGGCACATCAAAATGCAGACGACCTAGAGGAATATAAGCCCAACCGAGTTAAGACAAACCTGGGAACGAGAGGGACTGGTTTAGATAGAACTAAGCCCAGAGAGCCCCGCCGACTCGTACTCACCCGACCTCGACCAAACAACCCTCATTCAATCTTGGGGGAATCCGGAGCCTGGTCAGAATTACAACCGCAGCGGGTCGACATAGATAGATGACCCCTAATCCCAAGCTTCAAAGTTTAAATAAAACAAATCTCTACCAGTGAAATATCCAACTGGTAGAGAGTTTAGAACACTATAACCCATCAGAATCCGAAAGACATTAGGATGTATGAGTGTAGGAGGTGCTCGAGTAAAATGTAAAAATTCGTTTCACCAAAAGAAGGCTGGACGGAAGTGTGCCCGCAGCAAACTCCGCTCCCGGGTAAAATAAACAACATTATCCGCCCCTCTCCTCAAGGTCAGTAGCCGTGGCCGTCAACACCTCTAACTGGCGGTGGTAAGAACTTGTCCGAAGGATCTCAATTCCTTTACAAACATAGTAAATGACTAGGTTGCTTATCGTGGCGCTTCCTGGTCCCCTCTCTTACACTCCAACTCCTCGATCGGTGTATTCTTCGAGAGCCATCTTCTATTAAAGTAAAATACATATAGAAAAAAAAGGATCAACTTAAAAACCCTCAAAAGATAAAAGAAACCCCCTCTCCCCCCTTTGGAGATTTGACAATCCTTTAGCAACATAACCTAAGAACCCTGAACCAGGAACCTCCGCAAGACCTAATGGGATGACTCTAAACTTGGGAACACCTTATACCCAACCTACAACTATCGTCACTAGAACCCTACCATCGAATGATGTACGCAATCTTAGAAATAGACAAAAGCTTTCTAACCCGCGAATACTTAGCAAATAGAGCCACAAAAAACACAAAGAAGGAGATACAAACTAGTTTTAAAAAAAAAGTTCACAGAAAAGTTGAAAGTTGAGAAGGGATCTCCGATAATTCCTTTCAAAGAACAAATGGCAACACGTAAGAAAGGAATTCAGACAGGTAAAGAGCTGCGAAATCGTAAAAGGGAAAGCCTCGCTTCCAACCCCTATATATAGTTAAACATCTGTGCGCATTAAATGTGTCGTTAGGACATCATGCGTCGTAGACATGTTGGGAAACATGCGCTACCCACACACTTTATATCCAAATGCACTTCATCTTACAACGTTTTCAATGTACACATTAAGTCTCCCAGTCCTTTCAACTTTCCACACACAAGGTTTAGAAACACCGTATTTTCCCCGACTGAAAAAGCACAAACCTTTAGCCGAGCAAAATGGGGGCATTGTGAGTAACATGGTCTTTAGACCTAGACCCACTACTCGATGGGCCCAAGGCCCACTTAGCCTGCCTCATGGAACGACCTAAACCCATTTACCATATTAAAACCAGGCGGGAACTAACCAGATGGGAGGGTCTTGAAGCACGTTTGAAAAAGCTAGGGTGTGTTCCTACAGACTACCTTCAGGGTAGCCCGTCTAGAGTTTTAAGTCCCCCAGTCGTCCATCCTACTGCATATAGGAAGTTCATTATGGATGATACTCGAAAGTGGAAAATACGCAAAAGAGATATTTATCAACGGATTTCCCATATTCCAAATCTCTTATTTCTCGGAAGGTTAATCCTTAATAGGAAGGGAGAGGTTTTATCTATAAAATTAAGAGATTTTATCCCTAAAATTAAGAGATTTTATTCTTAGAATTAAGGGAAGATTAATGAACCGCACCCAATAAATCGGGGAGATCTCCTATGTGGTAAGGGCATTCGAATGCTGCAAAAACTCTTTGCTTCTTCTTCTTCTTCTTTTGCTAACTTAATCATCGGAGAGGTGGCCGACACACCACCGTTGGATCACCTTTTTGCAGGTTTACGTTACGCTGCTGATGCACAGAGATTCTGACGATCAAGGTCCTAACAAACAAGATAGATAAAACCTCCCTAACATTGAAAGAGTTGAGTAATACCTACAACAGGTATTCATCCCCTCAAGAACACATTCTTGTTCTTCTACATCTTCGTTGTGTTCAATTTCTTTAAAACCGTGTCCCATATTTAATATCCTCTAGAGGATCCTTAGTTAATATTCTGTATCTTCATATTTCATAATATGTCTCAACATGCAGCTGTAAGATCCTGATTTTATTCCATATCCTTCACAATGGAATATTTTTCTCCCATAGAAATCTCACCAACTATGATCCAATATTTCAAATTTGATTCACCAAATATTATCTTCTAGTCTTCCTTATCCGTCCTAGAGAATAGCAAATGATTCAGAGAACATTTACTCAATCGACCTGGACTCGAATATGGTAAGTTTCATTACACAAATTTGATCTACTCACTTTGATTTGATGATGTATGTGAAATAAAATTTTGTTGCTCGAAAACTTACGATCTATTTTTGCTTAAAATTATGACAAGAAATATATCCGACAATCAGAACAATTTGTTTTGTGATCAATAAATTACAAGTTTAATGGTATAATTTTAAGGTTATAAGCCTACGTACTGTACTCTGGCCTGATATTTTCGAGGTCGGGGCAAAGTGTACTCAAAATTCGCCCTAATGTATATAATTAAAGTTTAAGTGTATGTAATAATTTTGTTTGTGGCTAAATGGTAGTTTTATTAGACTTAACAAATACCAATCCTTTCCAATCTAAATAAAACATATAATTTGTAGATTTCAAGTATACAAATGTTCATAAAAAACATTGTCTTCAAGCATTTCTAGATGCAAAATCATTGATAATAGTGTTAACATCAATATTTTCTAATATATTTTTCTCAATGCATAAAATTGTTATACCATTCAATATTTCTTGTGACATTGATGACCTCAAGTACGATTTCAATAATTTTAAGTTTGAAAAACTTATTTCGGAAGATGCTATAATCACTGACATAATTAATAGGATTGTAACGCCCCTTCCCCTGACTGTGTCAAGTGAGGGGAAGTCACACAGAATAGAGAACTATTAACCTGATATTAGTAGGCCCATTTCAAGCACATATTCATGAAGACATAAATTTGTAAAACTACCACCTTAGCGGTGTTTAACTTGTCCTGTTTATACATACTTGAGTCACCAACTAGTTATATTTACACAAGTTCCACTATCTCAAAATATTACTTTTACATTTTTATTACAACAAAACTAATTTGAGGACCTACATCAGAAGGACTCTTAATGTTGTGTTGGCCCTAGTGAATGCGAGATGTCTTGACTTACCTCTTCGCATTTACATGGATGAAACACCCGCATGTTTATACTAGTGGGGAAAATAGATAATGTGTGATATGACCACTTCTAGTGGTCCTCAATTATAGTATACATTTAAAATAATTCACATATTAGAGTATTCATATCTCCCGTAGGAGTACATAACAAAAATCTCTTTACATAAGGTACCCGTAGGTACACTACAATACAGAATTGAGATATGCCTTAGCATCAGAGCTGATTACTTTGTTTTCATATTGTTCATTATTCAGATACACCAGACAACAGCTTGTCAGGGCATGATCAGCAGAATACAAGAGGAACAGAGACAACAAATAATGAAAAACATGCCATAAGATACTAATGAGGTGCCACCAACATACGCCAAAAGAACGTGGAGCGCTATAAAGATTCATGTAGGAGTGTCAGAAGACTAATAAGACATGCCTATCATATCGAAATGTATGTTACCTAATAGACAGGAGTGCCAAGCACTAAATGCATTTGGTTTTTATTCATCTACTATCCTAAGCCTTAAGCATGACTACAATTATATGTGTTTCATAGATTTTTATACTAGAAGGTTTATAGTATCTATTTAGGCTTTATAAAATAAAGCAAAATATGGGTAGAAGAGGCAAGAACAAAGCCTCGCTAAGAAGACTCGCCTGGTCGAGGCGGCCATCCCTTCACTTAGGTGGAGCAAACAATGGCTAGAAGACAGCCCGTCGGCGAGGTGAACGTGACCTTGCCTAGGCGAAGAGGCGCCGAAATGAGTGAGAAAATGAGGCCGTTTTGCTCTATTTCACGAATACATCCAAGTAATCCAAAAAAAAAAAAAATTCAAAACAAACCACAAAACCCAACTCAAACCAACCAAAAACATATTTATGGAAGAGTTAGGGTTTTCCTAACACACTCATAACGAAGGAGTTAGGATATTTTCCTAACGTTGATTCTCTTGAAAGACTTCAACCCAGCCTTCATTTTCTTCTTTTCCTTCTCTTATTCTTTCCTTCCTTTACTTGATAAAGTAGAACCCAAACAAATGGCGTCTTCTCCTACAAACCGTATGCCCTAGCTCCAAGCCAAACAAATGGGGAAATTTTCCTTCCTAGAAGACAACTTCTTGTCTTATGGGATTTGGCTTAAACTTTTAGCCCTTGCTATTTAGTCCTTAATCTTTTTTCAATTTGAAAATCAACTTAGTAATATTCTATTTTAACGTATAACCTTTTTATCTTATGTCCTTTGGGTCCTTAATTGGCTAATTACCATTTTACCCTTTTTCACACTTAGCACTTAAATTTATGAAAAATACAAATTTGACTTTTATTATACCCTAAACATATCATAAAACTACTAGAGTATAATTTGGGGTGTTACAAGGATTCAGTAAGTAATTGAAACATTTGAATAACAATCTGTAGTTTTGACAAACTCGAGAATTTCAAGTGTTGACATTAACACATTTAGCAAAGTCATTTGAAACACTTTCATTACAGAAAAAAGGTCATCTGCATCAACATTCGACAAATTATTATGATAAAAAGTCGTCCTAAATTTAGTGCAAGATTATTTTAATTCATTATCATCCAACGACTTCAACTTTTTTGAATCAAATAAGAATCCAAAATATTTTCAAATATCTTTAATTGCTCAAATCTATCTTGAAAAAGAAGTAGTTTCCATATTCACAACAACTAAGAAATAATTAACTCTAAAGGACTCCTCGGCTGATTGTATTTCTTCATCATGATCATTCTCATCAAATTGTTTTTTTTCCTAAAACCAAAACATCTTTTACAGTATTCGCTTCTTATATTCATATCAAATGCAAGGTTTTTGGCAATATTCATGCTGGATTCAAGCCCTTCATTACCATATTTTTCAAAAAATAACATTACACCTTCCAATTCCTTTGTTGTAGTGTTAATGCACATAGATTTAGATTGCAACTTCTTACTCACCATGTTAATAACAAATAAAATTTCATACCAAATAAATATATCAAGTAAAAATTCAAAACTCTCAAGGGCACTAGCCAAACATTCCACTTCACTTTTTGACTTGGCATCATCACAAGATTTATACAATTGCAACAAAGCTAACCTAATTTGAGGTGCTTGAAATCTAATAGCTTTAACACTTTTAATTCATTCGACTTTCCCATCTAGTATCACACATAGATTTCATAGTTAAGTCCGGAACATTATCAAGTAAAACCTTCTATAGTTGAGTAGAATTTGCAAATCATGAATTTATGCGTGCATAATTCCAAAAAATGAAGCAGGTTTAACAAAAGAATTTGTCATATAAAAAAGAGTAAGATTAAGACTATGACAAGAACATGACATATATAAAGCCCTCAGATTTATTTCAAGCAATCTCTTTTGAACCCCTTAGTGTTTTCCTTTCATATTAGAACCATTTTCAACCTTGACCCCTCACATCATCAACATCCAGATCAAGAGAGTTACATGCATTTAATAATTCATTAAAAACCCCAATCCAAATGTATCATCCACCTTCAAGAACTTTAAAAAGTACTCCTCTATTTTTATTTTGTTACTAGACATATTTACACATCACACTATTAGAGTCGTTTGTTCTTGATAGCTCACATCTGGGGTAAAATCAAGGATTACAGAGAAATATTTTGCCTCTTTGATGATCCTTATCATAGAAGTTCTAAAACTATAGGCCAAAAGAGAAATTAACTCATTTTGAATTTTATGACCAAGATAATGATAATGAATTTCTTGATTTTGGATACGTCTAACATGATCTTGCATCATCAAATCAAATTCTTCAATCATTTGAATTAACCCCAAAAAATTATCTTTACTATCTTGATAAAGTTTCTCAATGGATCTTTGAAAAGCTAAATTATTTTTAGCAAGACATTTCACAACATAAACTATTCTTATTAAAACTTGTCTGCAACGTTATTTCTCATTTGAAATTCCTTGATACAAATCTTTATCAATTGTTTGATTATTTTTTAATCTTACTCTTAGTTCAATCAAAGTATTCATGTTAGTCATATTCTCAATACTATTTTCATGTTGTTTGAGTCTCTCACTAAGATGCTTCCAATCATTCAATCCATTATTTGCTAAACAACTTTTGTTGTTTCGAGTTGTGAACAGTTTACAACAAAAGCAATATACTTTATCTACATGTTTAGAGTAAGCCAACCATTTTCTATTAGTAATCTCTCCGTTACTCAACTTTCTAGAATAATAATCATATGAAAAATGCCTAGATTTATTATCTAAAGGAAACTCAAGATTCAATTCCCTTATAGGTGTTCATTGTCGAGATTACCCCAATTTCTAGGATCATAAATATCCAAAGGAGGGATTAAGTGTTCATCAATGCTTACATCTTCAATATTGGATGCATTTGGTACATTATCATGGTCATTCAAATTAATAGTGTTCTCATTGATATGATTTGACACATTATCATGATCATTCAAATTAGTAGAGTTCTCATTGATATGATTTTCATCATTTAAATTTTTATTAGATTGTTCAAGATTATCTAAACCCAATCCCTCCGAAGGCCCTTCTACTATCTCCTCTATTTGTTTTGTTTTATTTTGTTTTTTTTCTTTTTTCACTACTAGATAAATGTTTTTTAGGCAACATCATATAAAAAAGTTTTAGTATAGAAAAGAACAATAGCACATGGAATATGGAAAGAGGCTCAAGCTAAGCGGCTTGTATTTAAATGAATTATGAGTTTTGAATTTCATTTTCGCAATGACTAAAAATAATTGAACAATTTACATCATGATTGATAATAGTTTCAATTTATAAAATCAATAAAAAAAATCCCATAAACCCAAAATTGGGGGATTCTAAGCTAAATATCAGAAATCCATGTGTGATTGTCATAATATTGCTTAAATCTAACATTGGGAATGAGTTAGCAAAATCACTCGGAATGCTGGTAGTAGAGTTGCTTGTGCTAAGCTATTTTTTTTTCTTTTCCTTTGTAATGAGAGAAGAATATGTGGCAAGAGTTTTACTTTGGTTCTTATTTTGTTCATTAGTTGTTGACAACTTGCAGGAAGTAACAAAAAAATAGAGTTTCCAAAAATTCAATTAACTGTTTATGTATTTCGACTCATTTATCTATCTTTTTCTACACAACAAATAGTGGGTATACAAGATTGAATATTCACTCATTTTTCTATGTTTTTCTACGTTTAACATAAATATCATGCTTCAATTTTTCAAACAAAAGCACCAACTAAAAATCAAACCCTACAACAATTGAAAATTAAACCTAATCACAAGCATTTCGAAAATACCAACAAATAAAATCTACAAAAGAAAATTCTCAAACCTTCCAATAGATCTAGAGGAAAACCATTTTCAAAGGACTCCCTTATGCCAATTGCCGATTTTCAAAGAAATATGCAAAAGATATTTTGAAGGGTAGAAATTTCCATCAATGTTGGTAAATTTTGACAAACTTTTCAGAAAATTTATGTTTGAAGAGAAATTTTGACAAAAATGTACGAATTGAGACAAGATGATGAATTTTTGACAAAATATCACCGAATTTTCACAGAAATATCCATCGAAATGATGGATATTTCCGTTTGAAGAATGGAAGAAAAATAGGAAGGAGAACTAACAAAATTGAAGATAAATAGGGAAAAAAAGCTGACTTGAGTTTGGAGGGCTAGCTGGAGTCTGAGGAGTTGTTGTCGCCAGAGGTGCTAGTGACATTGCTGTAGAACTGGCCATTGCTGTGGGAGGTTAAGGCTCGAAGCAGTGCGAAAGAAAGGAGACGAAGGAAGGAAGGAAGAAAGCAAGGGAAAAAAAGAAAAAAAAAATGCTTGCTATGTTAGAACATTAAAAAAAATAATAGTAATAAACTTCATCTCACTTCCAAGAAACAATAGAATGCAAACAGATAAAAATAAAAACCATAATAAGACTATTAGCCTAAATTGTTATCTAATATCTATTTAATTAATTTTATGTTAGATTTAAAATGAAAGCATCAATATTTATTTAATTTAGGTTATACCAAAATTTTCATCCTTGTTTTTGTCCCTCATTTTATCCCCTTGTCATTTTTTTTGTCTCAATCATAGGCCCTTTTTTCACATGGAATTTTTTTTCTCCACATGGCCTACGGGCAAAAGCCCCTCCCGCCCCTTGCTCGTACAGCCTACCTACGACTAGGAATAAGTCATAGATGGAAACAACAATAAATTTGCATTGTCATATTTAATGAATTTTGTATTTTGATAGCTTTGTGGATTGTTGCTAGGGGTTTCTCTAGAGCTCTATGGAGACGTGGAATTGGGACTTCGATGGAGCCCTACTGCAATGCTAAGTTAATCATGTTCAATATCATCATTAATTAATTAAGTTTTTAGGTCAAGTCCTTAAACAAAAATTTGTGAAAAATATAATATTGTTATAAATAATTGTAAATAAGCATTAGAATTCCATAATAGTCAAAGACCATATGAATTTCATAACGGTGAATGACCATATGGATTCTCGTCATTAATGATCATAATTCATATTGTAATTATGAGAACCTTATAAATGTGAGTTCTCTGTGAATGCATTTTAAAAGCAAAAGAATTTTATTTTTATTCTCTCTCAATATCTCATTTTCTTCATTGTTTTCTTTATTTCATAATAATGCTATCGCATTTAATCGCTCTTTAGAAGACAATCCAAAAAGTTCGATAAGAAACCAAAAGTTTCAACTCATCTTACAAGCTCAGAAGATCAAACTGGCAAACCTAAGTAGGTATCTTCCCATCTTTATCTTTATCTCCATCTCCAAATACTTCTTGTTAATTTCAATTTTAAAATTACATATGAATGGTCTTATGCCATGTTTTTCATAGCCAGAAGCTACGTTGAAGAGTATGGTGTTCAAAGCATGTTATAAAAATCTTCCATAACCAAAAGTTATGAAGCTATTCAACCTGAAGCTATATTATCAATTTCAGAACATGAAGTTTTTGAAATATAAAGTTTTAAATTTTCACATCGATTGAAGCTTAATTTTTTTTTAATTTATTTAATTTTTATATTGTTACTTATTTTAGACAATGTCTAATATTACCAAGCTTGAATTTGCTGGCCTTGACATCTTGGGCAAGAACTATTTATCTTGGATTTTTGATGCTGAAATCCACTTGGTTGCTATGAATCTTGGAAACACAATCAAAAAAGAAAATACCCCATCCCTGCAGGATCGCGCTAAGGCATTAATATTTCTTTGCCATCATATTGACGAAGGCCTAAAAAGTGAATATCTTACGGTCAAGGACCCATTGATCCTCTAGGACAATTTAAAAGAAAGATATGATCATCAAAAGACCATCATACTTCTAAGAGCTCGTTATGATTGACTTCATTTGTGATTACAAGATTTCAAATCTGTCAGTGACTACAACTCAGCCTTATTTAAAATTAGCTCTTAGATAAATTATGTGGAGAAAATATCACTGATGAGGATATGCTTGAAAAGACGTATACTACTTTTCATGCCTCTAATATGCTCAGAAAGAGCAATATAGAGAATGTAGCTTCACTAAATATTCTCGAAAGAATCACACGCCTTCTTGTACTCCGAAAGCAAAACAATGAGCTTTATTGAAAATCATCAATCACATCCCATCGATTCATACGTCTGAAGCCAATGCTATATTAGCTTCTAATCATAGACATGGACGTTAGCGCATACACTACTATGGCCGAGGTCATGGTCGTGGACGTGGTCACCATAATTCTTGGAATCGTGATAGCCATGGTCCACCCCAAAACAAGAAAAATGGTCATAATAACTAGAAGTTGAATTATTCAGAGAGGTCTTCTAGCCAAGTAACATGGCCACACATTAAACAAGCTTATGAGACTGATTGCTATAGATGTGGGATGAAAGGTCACTAGTCATGTACCTGTCGTACGGCTAAAAATTATCCAACCTTTATCAAGTCTCCATTAAAGGGAAAGGGAACAACCAAACCAACTTGCCAGGTCAAGGCACAATGGATTGTGATAATTTCATTGATGTTGATGATGCAGTGCCTTTAACTCATCTCGATGTCTTTGATTTCTTTGAAGAACCAAGTGGAAAAGTTGACTATTTGATTGGCAATGACAATATCCAGTTATCATGTTATTTTCTATCTTTTATTTTCTTCATGTTCAACCACATTACTTATCTAATGAGTACCTCAATGTTTACTTTCTCTTTAATTTTTTGTATGTATTTTGAAGATAAATGGATCAATTTATGGAGATACATGTCTTTGTTGATTTGGTATATAACCTACACAATCTTGCAGTGATAGTTAGGCTATTTTTCAAATATAACATTAGTTCAATCTAATGTTAATGCTATATCAGGTCTTGTTGACCTCATTAAAGGCTTTGGAAGAGCTAATATTAAATGTCGCGACATAAGTACACATAAATACCTGGAAATATGTCGCGACAATATTTCTTTATGTCGCGACATAGGTCCACTTGAGCATAAATTTTTTATCTCGTGACATACGTTCTCTGTGTTGCGACACAAGATATATATAAAAAAAAAGGGGGAATAAACCTTAAGTTCATTTATGTCGTGACATTTGAGAAAGGGCACAATAAACTTTTGGCCCTTTAAATAAAAATTTAAAAGCTTCTAAGGGCCACACTCCTTGGGTAAACCAAAGAACTCCACTTACATCGTCTATTACCAAATCTCTTTCCCTTCATTTCCCCAAAACCCTAGATCCTAAACCCTCTTTTCCGAATAAAATGTCCGAAAGAAGGAACCTGTTTCCTAACTTGAACTAAATTATGGAGGAGTATGTCGAGAGAGGAAAAGCAGGCTCTAAGCGACTCGTGCGTAAAAACATAATAGGAAGGAGAAAAGAGTTAAATCTAGAGCATAGGTGGAGCAACCAATTGAAGAAACCAGAAAAAGAAAGAGAGGAGTTGAAGAAGCTGGAGCAGAGCGCAGTGAAGAAAAAGCAAGCGATTGAGTTTTGGAGCTGGCTTATGTCGCTAGGAGAGATAAATTGTAGCACAAAGATTTTATCATAAAGAGGTCGCTAGCTGATCTCACCCATTCCAAGAAATTGTTGAGAAGAGAGGGTGGAATCTTTTTTGTGAGCACAAGGCTCTAGGATTTGTTGATGTAGTAAAAGAATTCTACACGAATATGGTGGGTATGAAGGACAAGATAGTTTATGTCAGAGGTAGATGGATATCTTTCAACAGGGAGCAGATAGACTAGACCTACAATCTTAATGAAAGGAAGAATGGTTCGAAGTTCAAGAAACTGGTGAAAGAACTAGACTTTCAGAAGATTGTAGACTTGCTGACTGATGGTAAGGGGAAGTGGAATGCAACCAGGAAAAACCCACATGAGTCCATTGCAAGGGGGTCGTTAACTGAACAAGCCAAGGTTTGGTTTTATTTCATTTGTTCAGTTATCTTACCGTCCAAGAATTTGAATACTGTAAGAGAGAAGGAGGGAGTACTGTTGTATGCCATCCCTAAGGGTTATAAGTTAAGCATGGAAAAAATCATAGAAAATTCAATTTTGAGTTATTACAAAGGTGGATACAGGGGATTGGTACCACCCCCAGCACTGATCACTAGGCTGTGCATCCTGGGTGGTGTGGAAGGAGACTAGAAGGAAGAAGGAAACTGCCCTAGGACCTCACCCTTGACATTGACAAGAATCACAAAAGGGCCTAAGAAATGTAGAGGTAGAGAAAGAGAAGTCAAATTGAAAGAGAGGACAAGAGACAGAAATACATCAAATGTAATTTGGAAAAAGAAGCTCAAGAGAAACACAGAGGCAGGTTTGAGCCTAATTTTGACCTTCTCCCTAGAGGTGAGACAAGTCCATCAAGAGCAAGCTGGAAGCCCGCATCAAGGTAACAATGTCGAGTTGATAGATACAGTGAAAGCAATGAGGTAAGAGATGCAGGAGAGGGACAAACAGCTGCAGATCCAACTCTAACTGACAGATGAATATATGGATGCAGAGCTCAGAAGAAGGGATCAGAATCTGGAAGAAGCATTGAATCAGAGAAATGAAGAATGGAAGAGCATATGGGAAATAAGAGAATAGGAACTCGGTGCAGAGCTCAGGGCAAGGGAAGATGCATTCCTTTTAGATCAACTCAGGAGGGACAGTGAGCTGCTTAAAATAATGAAGGCGAGAGAGGATGCCATGGAGTAGAACCTGTTGTAGAAGGCAAATGCCTTTGGTTATTTGTACAAAGAACATAAAAAAGAAATAAGGCTCCTCATAGAGAAAAGGGACAAGGAAATGAAAGCCACCCTAAACTATAGGGAAAAATGCTGGACAGAGAGTTTAGACATGGTCAACAAAAATTTGATCAAAATGTACTCGCTTAGTAGAGTTTCAGGGGAAACTCGAACTCTATTGCGTAGACAAATGATCTAATCAAAAATGGCTATGTCAATGTAGTGGTCCGCATTCACCAGAGGAGAAGAAGGAAAGCAAGTCCATGTTCTTATCCAAATCCTCGAAGTTCTCACCTTCTACGCCTAGTTACAAATTAACTCAACTCAACCATCCTCTAGGCATGATAGAAGAAGGAGATGAGCAAAACCAACTGTTTCTTCCCTTTCCTTCTTTGTAACCAAATCTCTCATACCTGGAAAATTTAATGAAAATTTCTTTGCAAAAATCGGTGTTCACTCATTTTTACATTTCTTGTGTGTTTTGTTTTTATTTTATTTTCTTTACTTTAAATAATTAGAAATTGATGACCTTTAGTGAATAGCTTTCCTGAATAATGGAGAAACCGGTTTTCTTGGTTTGAATTGCTGAATAGCTGTGAATTTTGGTGGAATTGAAATGTTGATGGAATTGATTAGTTGCAGTGTGAAACTCCTCTGAATGAATGTCTGATTTAAATAAGTTGTTAACTTCTTAAATGACATAGCAGCATATCTAGGAACTAAACAATAATTTGATAGATGAATTGGGGTAGGATGAATTGAACTAAAAAAGGAAAGTTGTAAGGTTATTGATGGATGTGTTGAAATTAAGGAATAAGGAAGACTGTAACATATTGATTGAACAAACAAGACTTGTAATTTTGTTTTGTAAATAGTTTAGTTATTATGAATCAGGGAGCAACACTGTGCACATGGTCAAGAGTATCTCTAAATCAAATTGTGCTAAAATTAGGGACATTTTCTGGGATTTGTCACAGTTAAATCTCCCAATGTCTTAGAACTTGTTAGATTATTAGTCAAGGCGAAATCTTAAGCAATACCATCATCAGAAACGATATAGGCCATTATCGAAGATTGAGCCTTTCAAAGCCTACCCTTATGATATGCATAAGCATACACATTAGTTCCTTATTTGAGCCATTAGCTAATTTCATCATCAACCAGCAAATGAAAAGCCTAGATCCTCCCTTGAACATAATCCTACAATAAAGAACCCTTATTTGCCCAGATTACATGACAAATACACCAATAATAGAAGAGGACAAGTTTGGAGAAATATTATTTCAAATTGTGAAAAGATGATAAGAAGGGTTGAGAAAGGAAAATCAATAGAGATGAGGAAACAAGAAGAGATTGAAGAAAAGAAGCTGCTAAAAGAAAAAAATTGAGGTGGAATAAGTTTTGTCTTCAGAGCCTCCCCCGAAATTAAGTTCTTAGGGGTGTTTCAACACGTAGTACCCTAATGCCAATTGGTATGGGAGGTACTGACCCAAAGTTCATTAAGGGTGGTAGAAAGCTTAAAAAGACAAAACTTTGCACTATTTCATAAACCTTGATGGAAGTTGAAAAGTGAAAAAGCTTCAAAGATAAAGAGGAGAATTTATAGTCTAATTGTGGTCAAGAAAAATACCACAACATAAAGTATGCAGAAAATCAAATGGGAGGTTAGAGAGTTGACATAAATGGAAAAAGTCAAGAATGCATATGAAGGCAAGTATGTCAAGTTGTAGTGAAATCTGGGTAAAAATTGAGCCTAAATTGTCCTATGTACCCAATTACCTAAGCCTCACATTATAAGCCTAAAGGACCTAATTGATTCGAAGGTGGTATATGCTTACATTAGTGGTGGTTAATATGACAAACAAGCATATGAGACTTTAAAGAATAAAGAAGAAATTTGCTATATGAGTAATATCTCAGAAGATTAACTAATCCGCCAAGGAAGAAGAGAGAATACCATCACACACTCACAAATCAGGGTTGAATAATTGAATTTTTTACACAATAGAAATTATTTGGCTGTTTAGTGAACTTAATTGAAAATCTTTCTGATTCTAGATTTGAAACATATTTAGAAATAACTTTACAACTAACTAAGTTTCTTGCCAAATTATGGATTCAATTGCATATCCAAAATTAGTAAAAGCTAAATTGTTCGGCGATAAAAAAAATTTCTTTCTTTCGCTAGTGGATGTAAAACTTTAAGTTTGGGGAATTTGATGAGTCCTAAACTCATCTATTTTAATCCATTTTCATAATTTTGTGAAGTTTATGATTTATTTTAATGCTGAATTATGGAGAATTCACAAACTTTTTGTTTTGCAGGTTTTAAATGAAAAAGAGATAGTTCCAGTAAGAAAAAGTAGAAAAATTGGCTAAGGCAGAATTCTCTGTCACGACAAAGTTTAAGAATGTCGCGACAAAATCCTAATAGAACAAGTAAAAGTTCTATCGCAACGAAGATTACGCTAAGTTCAAGCTAGAAAGGAAGACTATCGCAACATAATTTGAGATAGACTGATTGATTTATGTCGCGACAATGAATTTTTATGTCGCGACATGGCTGGAGAAGTTCATGAAGAAGAATGTTGCGACAATCCTTACTTTGTCATGACATTGATCAAGCAAATGACAGTGGAACTATGTCGTGACATTTCGAATCTTTGTCATAACAGAAAGAAATGAAGATATCAGATGAACTCTGTCGCGATAAAAGACAACTCTGTCACGACAGAAAATGGTAGAACAATGAGACAAATCAAGACAATGTGCCTGCGAAAAAGTTTTCTATGTTGTGACAGACATTCCAGTATATGACAAGACCAAGGTAGATTTTATATCGTGATAGAAGAAAACTATGTCACGACACCACATCCAGAGTCAGCAATGGGAGATAAGAAGACTATGTCGCGACAGAGAAGTTTTATGTCATGACAAAAACAACATGAGGTTGAGGTGAACTTTGTCACGACACAAACGACTAGTGTCGCTACACAGACGACTAGTGTCGCGATAGAAATTGAGAAGAATTACAAGAAGAATGTTGTGACATAGAAACTTATGTTGCGACATAGTAAAGAACTGAAGACATAAATTTATGTCGCGACAATTAAATTTGCTGAGTAAGGGATTTCGCCACGACAGAAGCTTGAATCACCTCATTTGACTCAAGATAACTGGGTTATGATTTAAACAACTGGAATTACTCTAGTTCAGGGGACTGTTCTAAGACTGGTTTCAGGGATAGAATTGTTCACTTACTTTGAAGAATTTCTGGTAATAATAGGGACTAAATTTGGATATACTTCCTTCATGGAAGTTGTTCTCCTAGAAGTCTAGTTTACCCAGAAATTGGAATCACTCAATTTGGATGAGTGAAACTCAACTTATGACCTAAACACCAAAACTCGGTACTTCAAAACAGGATAACCCGTACTTATCAGATTTTCACTTAAGTCTCAAAACAAGGGACTTAAGATTAGGTTTGTTTCTTGGTACCTTATATACTTTAGTTTACCTTTTAGGTTATTTCCTAACTGAATCACGTAATTTGAATGACTAATGGCTGCTATATTAAACAAAAACATGGGTTTTGGAAATTTTTGACAACATCTCTCCTAAAAACCCAACATTTTCTTTCTACAAAAATTCCTCAATTGAGGACCACAACCAAATAACAATCAAAACCAACTTTAAACCCAACTCAAACAAAAAAAAAACAAAGAGGAGAAAATAGGGTAGTTTCCTAACCTTAATTTTCTTGAAACCTTCTCTTCCTCTCTTCTCTCTTTCTCTTATTTCTTCTTCCTTCTCTTCTTCTCTTCTCTCTTTCTCTCTTTAGCAAGTAGAACCCAAGACAAAGGAGAAGAGCAACCCACAACTTTTGGTTCTTCTCCCACCGTAAGCCCTAGCTCTCATTTTCCAAATGAGAAAATATCTCATTCAAGAGACCAAATGTGGTCTTATCATCTTTTCATGTACAATGCCTTGTTTGGCTTTTTTCTATTTGCTTTAACTTTCCTATTTTTTGCATTTTAGTCCTCTTCCATATTCTAATTGCACAACAACTTATCACAATTTCTAATTACATATACTCTTCTTCTATTTATGACATTTGGGTCCTTAATGTGACATTTTACTATTTTATCTCTTAACTCCGAATTAATTCCTGGTTTTACATTTTTTCACTTAGCATTTAAATTTAAAATACACATTTACTTTTATTATATCCCAAAATATGTTATAAAACTACTAGGACATAATTTGGGGTGTTACATATTCCCAAACACCTTTAATGAAATAACTATAACAACCACTAAACTTCAAATAAATTAATAATACAAAATATATATGTATAAAAAGTTTGGGCTAAGCATCACACACCCCGATTTATCATGAATTTTTATCCTTCGATGTGGTGCTAACACTTTAGCCAACCTTCCTCACAAGGTTTCAAAGCAGCGATAGGACACTTAGTGTATACAGAAATGATCCAACTTGTATTGCAACAAAACTCGCCAAGTGCAATGCACTTCAACATACAAGATTACAAAATACAAAAATCGGGCACACCCTAACCCCAAAGCTAGAGACTACATTCTTTTATAGACTTGGTGTCTATTACCAACCTTAGTGACTCTTCCCAACAAGTGCCAATTCCCTCCTTTAGTTTGAATTTGAATCTGCCTCCCATATTCAAATTTGGCTCCAACTTGAGTGATGTTTGAATTTGAAATCTGGCTCTCATTTTCAAATTCAAACTCACACCTGTTTGCAATGGGTGCATGTCCACCATATGCTACCATGCACCTGCTGCTGGTCCACCGTATCTTACCATGCACCACCATGGTTTGCCTTGTTTTATTAGGTGCCCTCATAGGTCTAAGGCATACCTATGAGGCCCTTGCATCCGACCAACCGCTTAGGCATCCGAGGGGGTAACAAACCCTCCCCTCCCACAAGTCGGCCCCACGCTGACTTAGCTTCGATAGTCTCAGACCGCCTTCAAACTGCCACAATGTTACATCCTGCTCCCATGTAGCCTCCTCCGATTCCAAACTCCGTTTCATCGAACAAGATAATCGGTCCGCCGATTCTTTCTACTTGCCCCCATGGTTTTGTGATTCAAAATCTTTTCCACTCCTTTGTCAAACTGCGTCATGACCAAGGGAGGGGCACGTTTTACTTGCACCCTTCCCGGTTTTGCATCTTCAATATAAGGCTTCAAAAAACTAACATGGAATGTCGGATGCAACTCTAGTCTTTCGGGAAACTTCAGCATATAAGCGACTTCTCCCACTTTCTTAATCACCTTGAAAGGCCCCTCAAACTTGGGGATCAGCCCTCTTTGCCGAGTCTTAATGCTCACTTTTTTCAGGATCTGAGGAGTAAGTTTTAACAACATCTTATCCCCCGATCCGAATTCAGCAAAGGTCTGCCTATGTCGGGACAAGATAATTTCTTCATTCTTCTAGCCGCCTTCTCAAGGCTTTCCGTGTTCTCAGAACATCTCCGCTGAAATGGCTAGTCGATGTGCTGCGTGGTTGTCTCCAACCCGCCGTTTGCCACATCTAATGTGGGCCTCTTGCCGCCAACCCAGCCAACCCAAAGGGGCTCATCCTCGTTGTCGAGCTTCTATAAGATTAAATAATAACTCCAGTAGTGTCAAGAACCACCTGGGGCTTTTCGTGTAGCCGCTACATAATGCCTCAAGTACTCTTCCAATGTACCATTGATTCTCTCGGTCCGCCATCTATTTCCGAGGATGATTTATGGAGAACTTCAACTCCGAACCCAAGAGCTTGAAGAGTTCCACCCAAAACCGTTATGTGAATCTTGCATCCCGATCACTGATTATGTCCTTAGGCAAGCCAAAATGTTTCACCACATGGATGAAAAACAGATTGGCTGCCTCTTTTGCTGGACATGCCTCCGGTGCTGCCATGAATACTAAGTACTTGGAGAACCGATCAACCACAACAAAGATGGATTTGCACTCACGGGCCTTAGGGAATCCCGAGATGAAATCCATGGAGACACTTTGCCATGGCTTTTCCGGTAATGGAGGTCAAGAAGAACTCCCAATTCATTTTTTCTTTCAGTCTTGTCTAACTGCATACCAGACAAGACTTCACGTACGCCTGTACGTCCTCACCCATTTTTGGCCAATAATAGGACCTGACAAAGAATGCTACGGGTCCGCCCTCCCCGATCGTCGCCCACTTGGGGCTGGCCACAGCCCTTCACGCCTCTCTCCGCAGTCTGCCCATCAGAACATAGAGCCTTCCTCCTTTGAACATAAGGAGATCACTTTCCAACCAATACTTTCTAGTTTCCCATTCCCGACTTGTCAGTCTCTGCTTTCATAGCCGCATCAACCATACACTGATCCACACAGTCAGAGATGATCTGCAAATACATGCAGCACTACTCGACTCATATACCATATAGTCGTTGTGTCATCGGACGGTGCAGCCACTCAAAATTAAACTCGGCCAGGAACTCTTGCCAGTGGGCTTGTCTCGCACTCAACTTCTTCTGTGTCTTAAAAAAGGTGTTTTCCACATTATCCGTTAACACCGTAAAAACCACCAAGGAGGTGCTCATCATGCGCATAAAGGCACTCACCGCCGTCATTTCTTTCATGCGCTGAGTAATCCGCCCGCCCCATTCGGGCTCCGACTCCTCAAATGCCACCGGTGTCCGGGTCATGCACTAAGACTCCACCAAGGGCCTTGTCCTAAGCATCAGTCTGAACTTCAAAGGGAAGGTCCAGATTAGGCAACTGCAAAACTGGTTCTTTGGAGATGGCTTGTTTTCCTCTAAATTTTCAACAAGATGAGCTGTGCTAAGCCCCCAACTTAGCCAACCTGATTCAAAGTTTCCCCACAACACAACACAAAAGAGAAAGAGACGAGGTTAGGGAAACGGATCCGCACTTTTATTGATGCTCACTCTTCCATCTACAAAACTACCAGGAATCCAATGCAAATAGCTCTACACTTGCAAACCTCCCGACTCGAGAAGGAGCTTTTCACAAATCTCTCAATGTGACTCTCTCCTATCTCAACCCCTCGGGACTGGATTTATAAGCATTCAGTCTCGATTACATAAGCCACTCAGATCATGGGCTCGGCTAGTAACCGCCACAATAAACAAAACGTGGGCCGCCTGGGGAACCCACCCACAACTCCGCCCCACTCATCACCCACTTCCATGTCTTTACGATGGAGTCATGCTCCCGAATCAGGGCAACCGCTTCCAACCGCTCCCGCTTATTACCGACCGACTGGGGCCAACCGTTTGTGTGCACCGCCATCTCAAGCAGCCGGGCGCATGGTGTCGCTCCCATTCTCGCCCAGGGTCTTTTCGAGGCGCCCAACGCATCTTAAACCGTAGGCCCTCACTCGCCTAGTGTCCGTGTAGCCGCATGCCCCGCCTAGATGCCGCCCTCGCACACCGTTCTCAGCACTCGGGCGCTGCCTATGCGCTGCCCGTGCGCTGCCTTGCATTGCTTGCAAGAGCATGTGTGCTACCGCTGCACTCTCATGCTCAAGGCTGTCTGGCAGACCGCTCATACGCCCTCGTACACGCGCCCGTGCGCCGCTGGCGTGCCTGCGGCATCGCCACGCGGCTTATGCGCCGCTCAGGTCCGATCGTAGGCAACCTGCATGTCGTGGAGCCCATGCCTCTTTTCCCACTGCATGTCTTTGCCTGGCCATGCCCCCAAGGCCTAGGCGGGGTGCACCCATGGCGTGGCCATGGCCCCCCATTTTCCCTTAGGACATGCTCCCCCCTTAAAGAGCATTTTAGGCCGTTTTCAAAATTTCTTGAGGAGACATCAAAATGGCTGAGGAGGTATAATGGAATATTTACATAAATATTAATTAAATCCAGAAATACCCTCAACCCCCTTTTACACCCATTAATTTAAAACCCATAGGGCACAACCCGCCCTTTACATAGGTTTTTAACATGAGTCAAACCGTTTAATGCCTTGCACTCGCGCCTTACTTGAGCCAGCCAATGTGCGCACCCGGCCTGTATTTATGCACGCCGATGCGTACGCTGCCTCATCTGTGGCCTGTTTCTGTCTTACTTCCACCAGCAACGCCTCCTCCCATAGAACACCTAGATCTCTAGGAAGTAGACCACTTCCCCTAGTGACGGCTCCTCCTTCTCTAAAAAAACACGGTTCCTCCTTCCAAAATTGATTTTCCTAAAAGAAAAAAAAAAAAAGAGACCTCCCCTCAAGCCTGATACGACGACTCTTACCTATCAAACCCCTCCTCCCCCTCCCCCTCCCCCCCACCCAAAAACTCTAAAATCAAGCCTCCAAAAATGATTTATTTAAGTGACATATCTAATTTTATTATTGTTATTATTATTGATAGGGTTCGAAAAATAAGGCTCAATGGCCCTCCTGCCAGACCCAAGAAAGAGGCCAGCCCATCGAAACATTGAGGCCCGTCCGCTGAACCCTGCTGGTAGACATGCCCATTGAGCATTTAGCCTTCGCGCCAACATTCAAGCCTTTGGTGCCAGCCCAGAATAAGGGCCCAACCCGATTGGCCCAAAAACCAATTATGGGAAGTCTCCCACAGATACAGAAAATAGAATAGTCCTATTCCGCAAGTCCAGCCAAATCTCACCAATAAGGAAAGAAAGATAATAATAGATCAGCATCAAATCGGATCCCCCAATAAGGAAGGAAGATTTTCCCAAATAAACTGCTCTTTCTATATCCATCACCAACCGAAGCATCGATAATAACAAGAAATACCCTATTCAATGGGAACAAACTTAATCACCATCCAACCGGCTGAATGTCTAATATAAATACAAGGCCACCGGACGGCGGAAAGTGCACGCAAAACACACGCCATCACTGGGCAAAGCCTAAGCAAACTTCTTTCTCGTAAAGAAACCGACTTAGGCATCGGAGCGGCCACTCCGCGAAGCCCTCACCGACCCCCGTTCATTCTTATTTTTGCAGAAGAGCGATACCTTCAAACCCATTGCAAACCAGCCCTGCAGCGATCCTACTTCAGTCCGGGCTATCCAGCATCCCATTGCCCAGCCCACCAGTAGCCTTGATCCGGTCCAACGAAGCCCACACGCTCCAGCCCAGTTCTAGTTGAAAAAGGCATCATTAGTTGGCGCCGTCTGTGGGAACGACAGTTCCTTTATAAATATAACTGATTTCTCAGTTACTGATGGTATCAACAAGGAACACAAGCAGGAGCAACACTAATCCTCCAAGGATGCAAGATCCACCAAGCAACGAGACACCACCTTGGCTGCAGTTAGAAACAATGCAGCTAACGCGACGAGGTGGAAGCACCCGCCTCACCAATCAACGCCCGACAAGAGTTAGAACAACTCACCCGTACGTGATCCGACGACCCCGGAGGCGACAAACTCGTAGGGGCTTTCCGCACATTCCCCCATGAAGGATGACACATTCCAGACTCCCAGCGGCTGAACCGGCGACCGGCCGATCCCGGGGCACGACCACATCTAGCCCCCGAGGAAGGCAACGGCTAAAATCTCTTGAGAGCACGTCGGGAACGGAGAATTGCGCCATCCTCAGCAAGGAGTAGGGGAACAATCATGGGAACAGAGGTTCAAGAACCTCCAGCAAGAGCTCGGCCCTGTGAAGGAAGTGGTGAGAGGACGTGTTCCTGACACTATGGACACCTTGGTACAATAAATTGAGTCACCCTATACAGCCGAGGTACTCCACTTCCCCTTCCAAATTCCAAGTTCGCACGCCACGTGGGAAGTGTTCGACGGTGCTAAAGATCCCTGGCGATCATCCTAACACTTACAAAATCAAATGGAGTCAGATAAATAAGATCCAAGCAGCAATGCGTAGCCATATCACCCCGAAAGGCCCAAATTTCTTGGCATGGTTCAATAGACTCCCACCGTCATCAATCTCCTAATTCAGGGAGTTATCCATTGCATTCGCTCTCACTCATCGCGCCAGACGCATGCAAAGCCAGCTATCATCCGTCGACTATCAAGGTGGCCTCAAGAAAGCCTCGAGGTCTTATGTCCGAATGATTCAATGCCGAGCTCTAAAGGTAGATATACCCGACGAGAAATTGTGATCATCGCGCTCATGTATCGCTTTAGTGGATTCAAATAAAGATCCTAATGTTTCCAATTCCAAAAATCCCTAAACAAGTACGGCAGAGGTGCTTGCAAAAGCAGAGAAGATTAACTATGAAGAGGCCTCATATCTCAAGAAAGAGAGCTCTTCCATTCACAAAGAAAGAGCTGGTCGATAAACGACGGACGGTCCCAAGAGACAAAGCAACCAGGAAGGATCTCCAAAGAAAAATGAAGAACGATCTCCAAAAAGGTGTGGAAACCTCAGAGATCGTCTAGGTTCATCGCAATCCGAAAAACGACAACGTTACTTGCCCCAACGTTTCACCCCCTTAACAACCTCTGTCATGCCCCGCGGCATGAAACGAGTACTCCCGAGGTGGCCAACCCAAACAGAAGTCGACCCACAAAGAAGGGACAACTCCAAGCATTGCGAGTTCCATGGGATCTTCACTGACACCGCACTCCGACGTATCGTGACAACTCAAGAGAGAAATAGAGTACTTGATACGGCGGATACCTCCGACGCTTTATATCCCCTGAAAATCAGATCCAGAATCAAGCTCAGAACCAGGTTCCGCCCCAGCAACCACCACCTCGGCAGACGACGACTCAACACCAACAATCCCTAGGTGAAATCTAGGTAATCTCAGGAGGATTCGCAGGAGGAGGGGAATCTAGCTCAGCTCGAAGCCCATCACGCAAAGATTAGATTGACAAGTAGAGTTAGCGAAATTCAAGCAAAGGTCTAACCACCGCAGCCTTGACACATCCATCACGTCTTCGACTCGTATCTAGAGGGATGCCAACACTTCATGATGACCCACTCGGTAGTTCGCGCAAATGTGGCTAACAAACAGCTTCATCGGGTGCTAATCGACAACGAAAGTTCAAATTGATATCATCTTCACAAATTTTGATAAAATGGCATCATGAAAACTAGAACCCGTCAACACATCTCTACGGGGGTTCTCCAGGGAAAGAGTATTACCTCTAAGCTTAATACAATTGGTACTCACACAGAGATCCTACGCCGTTTAATTTACCACGGCAAGATCTCCCGCCGTATCTCGCCCGCTTATAACATGTTGTCAATGCATCTCTCTCAATGCAATAAAAGCCATCCTTCGCATATCACATGATGATCAAATTCCCCTACCGTGAAACCCGAGTAGGAATGGTCTTCGGGAGAGATCAATGAGTGGCTAGAATGCTACTCAAGATCCATGAAACAAAAAACTAGCCGACAACATATACGCGGGACGAGCTCGAAGATGCAAGATCGAGGCACCACTCTGGACTCGAGCCCTAAGAAGAACTCAGACCAGATTGTTGGACGACCGAATAACTCGCCTATATCGACTCTTAAACTAGCCAAGACCTCAAAAAACCACCTGATCCATTTTAAGACAAAATGTAGACGCCTTCGCACGGAAGCGCATGTACAGGAGGAATTGATCCTACGGTAATCACCCATAGGTTGAACGTCAGCCCGTCCTTTAAGCCAATCGAACAAAAAAGGAGAAGCTTCGCCCTAGAAAGGCAAAAAGCCATCAACGAAGAAGTCAACAAACTCCTACAAGCAAGAGCGATCAGGGAAGTAGAATACCTTGAATGGCTAGCCAATGTTGTACTCGTAAAAAAGGCAAACGGAAAATGGCGACTCTGCATCGACTTCACTGACATCAATAAAGCGCGGCTCAAAGGACGCTTTCCTCGCGAATCGACTCATCGTAGATGCCACCGCTGGCCATGAACCTCGCTTTATGGATGCCTTCTCCACTGGCAACCAGATCAGCGATGGACCCGTGTGATCAAGAAAAGACGCCGTCACAAATAAGCAGTGGAACCTATTGCTATCATGTGATACCGCTCGCTCAAAACGCAGAGCTGCACGAGGTTATGAATCGGATGTTCAGAACCAGTTAGCACAACTATGGAAGTGTACAGATGACATGTCGGGTAAAATCCACTTCACCGAGATCCACATGCACTAATCTATCCGAAGCTGCCCGCATCTTGAGAAACTACAACATGAAACCGAATCCAAATTTAAGTGTGTGCCTCGAGACAAATGAAATTCCCGGGAGTTTCATTGTCAACCACCGAGGAATTCAGCTAAATCCAGACAAGATAAAGGTCAGACTCGATATGCCTTCACCATCAAGCATGCTGGAGCCCAAAGACTCCGACAGAAGGATTGTCGCCTTGCCGATTCGCATCCGTGGCAAGTGATAAATGCCACTCTTCCAAGTCCCGAAGGAGGCCTTCAATGAAGCTACGAGGTGCGAGGAAGACTCGGCCTTTGAAACATATTTGAGTTCCTCCCATTCTAGTAAGTCCCACGAAGGGAACTCCTCACCCTATACCCGGGTCAGATCGCATTTCTCTCAACTACCGCCCTCGTCGAGACAAAGAGCGTAGTACAACATCCAGCTTTTACTATTGCAAATTCAGCCGAGAGGTGCAGAGGAGAGGTACCCAAAGATGGAAAAACTAATTTTGGCCTTGGTAACCACAACTAAGAAACTCCGCCCTTACTTCCAGGCTCACACCATAGAAGTTCTAACGAAATTCCCGATGAAGCAAGTGTTACATAAAACCAAGTCTCCTAAGGTCATGAAGTGGCTATAGAGCTGAGCGACCCGACATCAGATAGAAGCTGAAAACTGTAATAAAAGGGCAGGTCTTAGCCGACTTTGTCTTGGAATTCACCTCGACGGAACCTGCTCAGAACGCTCAAGCAATGAATGACCTCCCATCCTCTGAAACTCTCTCAGATGGAGCCTCAACAAGCAGGGAGCCGGAGCGTGCCTAATCTCGACCTCTCCGTATGAATGCATATCAGCACGCACTCGTATTCGGATTCCAGCCTCCAACAATCTACAGGCCGAGTATGAGGCCGTCATAGCAGGCCTCAACCTTGCTCATTCATTGAGTTGACCAAATAGGAGGTCCGGCAGTCACCCCAAATGGTGGTAAGACAAATAAGACACCTACGAGGCTAAAAGTGAAGCGGATGATCCTATATCTCCAAAAGGGTACGAGGATTTGTTAAAAAATTCATGCAGTGTCTGTGCCGATATGTCCCCAGCGTAGAACTCCCGAGCCGACGCCTTGGCAAAGCAACAGCCTCACAGAAGACTCCCCGAGACTGACACCTATCGAATACTCCGGCAGCCTCATCGATCTCGCGACGTGATACGCCTGTGCCGAGTCCGAGCCGAGTTGGATGGACCCCATCTGGGATTATATAATAGACGAACGTCTACTTGACGACCAAAGAAGCAAATCTAAAATAAAGGACGCAGGTCTCGCTGTCTACTAATCATAAGTGGAAGCCTATACAAGTGTAGGTTTCTTCAATTTCTATCCTTAAGTGCATCGGAAAACATTGAATACGCAAGCAAGAGAAGTACACGAGTGGCATATGCGAAATCATATCTGAGCTCGAAAGCATTGGTCGAAAGATCTCGGTGACGTGTGGATACTATCGCCCACAATACTCAAAGATGCAACCGACCTAGTCAAGAAATGCAAGATCTGTCAGGAGCACGCAAAGATCTCACGCCTCCCATCGAGCCTCGACGCCAATACAAGTCCCCGCCCTTCCAACAATGGGGTTTGGACATACTGGGACCTCTGCCCCTTGAAAGGGCCAATGTAAATTCATCGTCGCAGTAGATTATTTCACCAAATGGGCTGAGGTCGAGCCTTTAGCCACAATCACAGAACATAAGATACGCAATTTTGTGTGGCGAGCCATCATATGTAGGTTCTTTTCGTATCCTACAGCCTTGTATCGACAACGGAAAACAATTTGACAACGCTTAAATTGAGATTTGCATGGTTCGAATTAAGAATTATTACTCCTTCCAAAGACATCCACGCCCATCCGACATGCCGGCCTCTCCATCGTAACCCTTAAGGCCGCTTTTGAAGACCAAATTGGAAGATCTTAAGGGAAAGTGGGTAGAGTACCTCCCCGAGGTGCTATGGGCTTATAGGACTACGTAAGTCAGCAACCCGAGAAACCCCATTTTCCCTAGCCTTCGGCACTGAAGTAGTAGCCCCTGTCGAGGTCGGATTAAAGTCCCCAAGGATCGAATTAGCAACAGTGGAGCATAATGACGAGGCTCTCCGTCTAAATTTGGACTCTTGGGGAGCGAAAACGGAGTAAAAGCGAAGCGCATGTAAGACTACCAAAGGAAGATCTGAGGTACTACAACCAAAAAATCGACCCGTGCCATGCCGGGTGATTTGGTCCTAAAAAGCTATCGTAAGCAAGGAAGAATCCAAAGACATGGGAAATCGGGGCCCCAACTCGAAGGCCCTTTATATCATATCTCGAGTCAGCCGACTGTGCAATTATGAGCTCCAAACAGAGGAAGGGAAAATTTACAGCGATGCCCGAATGCACATCTTAAACGCTTTTATCGCAAACCTTGGTCCGTAATCTTAAATGGAGATTTGTCAATTTTCGCCAACGATTCAACCATTTAATGATTATTTTGTTAAGACGTCAAACAACTCATGCATACAATGCGAAAAGATTACATGGCCAGAATGAGACAACTCATATACAAAAGGAAAAAGTTTCTTTATTCCAATCGATTACATTCAATTATAATCGGTGTCATTGATTACATCTGAAGCACTCAAAGACAAAGTGCCTCAAAAAAAAAAAAAAAAAAAAAAAACCAAAGGATCGAATTAGAAATAGTGGAGCATAATGACGAGGCTCTCCGTCTAAATTTGGACCTCTTAGGTGAAAACGAGTGTGTTCTAAAGTGTACGTAAGACTACTAAAGGAAGACGACGAGGTACTCATAACCAAAAATTCACCCATAAGCTGGGTTACGGTGATTTGGCCTAAAAGCTACTACCAAAGAAGCGAAGAATCCAAAGACACGGGAAATCGGGCCCCAATCGAAGGCCCCTATATCATATCTCGAGTCGCCGCACTGCAATTACAAGCTCCAAATTGTAGGAAGGCACTTTACAAAGATGCTGAATGCGTAACATCTTAAACGCTTATCAAGAACCTTGGTCTATAATCTTAAATGAAGATTCGGCCAATTTTCGCCAACGATTCAACCATTTACCGATTATTTTGTTAAGACGTCATTAAACAACTCATGCATACAATGCTTAGAAAGATTACATGCAATAGAACAGAGATAACTCATAGACATAAAAGGAAAAGCCTCTTTATTCCAATCAGACATATCTAATTACAATCAATGGTGTCATTGATTACACTGAAGCATCAAAGATGTGCGCCTCAAAAAAAAAAAAAAACTTCGTGAAGAAAAAAGAAAAGAAATGGAGAAGACTGCAAAGGTGAAAAAGAGGAGAAGAAGAAAGGGATGGAAGGAGTTTGTGCAAAAAAACAAAAGGGGAGAAATGAGAGGGAAGAAAAGAGATGAAAAAGAAGCCGTAAGGAGAAAGGAGAAAGAAGAAAGAAGAGAAAGAAGAACATAAAACGAGAAGGCACGCAAGAAATGCACCGCTCCTCAGATGCACTCCTCAGCACCTGAGCCAGGAATAACATGACTCCCATAAAGGGGAGACTAGGGAAAAACACAACTCCCACAAGCAGAAGTCCAACAAAACTAAACTAGAATCTTCAGGTGGATCCCCACCGAAGGCAACCAGACTTCGACGCCCATCTCGCCTGCATTTCAAGGACGAATCGTAATAGCTGCACATTCAAAGTATAAACTCCATAGCAATGAAGCCGCCATTTATAAGAAGGCCAAAGCACTCAAAAGGTCGCCCGAGTGTTTCAAATTTTCCGCAAGTCCGCATTAAAGACGTTCTCACCTTTCCAAGAAAATCGGGTCGAATTGTTTATCGCAATTTCACTTTGACGAAGTTCGCTTTACTCACGTGCGTCACGCCACTGAGGAGTCGACGCCAGTTACACGCCACTCTACCACGCGTCTGAGCTCCAAGAAATTAATTTTAACGAGTCTGGCTCACTCGCATTGTGTCATGCTACCTGAGGAGTCAGATCAGCCTGCGCCACATCGCACCGGCCACCCGGAGCCTCGCCAGCCCCCCACTTTGACGTCTGCCTACTGACAAGTCACGCTACCCCGAGGAGTCGACGCCCAAAGACGCCACTCAGCCCGGGCCGCAGCCCAGCAAGAAACTTCACTCGACGAAGTCCATCTAATTCGGACAGTCACGCCACCGAGGAGTCGATCACCAAAGCACGCCACTCCTACTTTAGCGCCGAGTCTCAGCAGCTCTCACTTTGACGTAGTTTGTCTACTCCGGGATGTGTCACGCTACCCGAGGAGTCGACATAAGCTCAGTTACACGCCACTCGCCCGGGCCTGTAGTCCCAAAGAGCTCACTTTGACGAAGTTCGCCTACTCCGATGATCACGCCTACCCGAGTAGTCGACGCCAAAGCATCGCCACTCGGGCCTCGGGCCTGAGCTCCAAGAAATTTCACTTTGACGGAAGTTCGTCTACTCCGGACGTGCCACGTTACCCGAGGAGTCCGAGGCTTCAGTTACACGCCACTCTGGGCCGCCGCCGGAGCCCAAGAATTTCACTTTGACGAGTTCGCTCATCGGGATGTGTCACGCTACCCGAGGAGTCGATCGGCCATATTACATCGCCACTTGGCCAACGCCGGAAACAAGAACACTTTGACGAGTCTGTCTACTCGATGTGTCATGCTACCCGAGGAGTCGATCAGCCTGGGTTACATCACACTACCTCAAATACCGGAGCCCAGGCCAGAGCCACTTTGACGAGCCCGCCTTACTCGACGTGTCACGCTACCCGAGGAGTCGATCACCAGTTACATCGCCACTCTACTACCGAGCTCCAAGAAATTTCACTTCAATACCAGATAGACGCAGCTTCGCCAACACCACACATTGACGAAGCGCTCCGCCCGGGGCCAGCTCACATTGACAAGCTTCCGCCCAACAGTCACACGCTGACGAGCTCGCCTACCACCACGCCGACGAGTTCACATAGACGAAGCTCGCCAGCCAGCTCATCAAAGTGACAAGCCAATATGACGCAGCCTCGCCCAACAGCTCATCGACGAGCTCGGCCAACAGCTCACGCCGACGAGTTCACATAGACGCAGCTCTTCCAACATCACATAAACGGCGCCCGCCCCAACAGCTTCCGCGTCGGGCGAGCTCGCCTAGCACTCACATCGACGAAGCTCGCCGCCAGCTCACGCCGACGGAAGTTCACGTAGACGAAGCTCTTCCCAAAGAAGCTCACATGGACGAGCTCGGCTCAACTGCTCACGTTGACGAGCTCTTCCTGCCAGTTCACATGGACGAGCTCCCACACTCACATCGACGAGCCTTTCCTCGCCAGCCTCACATTGACGCAGCCCGCCCTACTCCCATCGACGAGCTGCCATTCCGCCTCAAGCCATGCAGCCTGTGAAGCAGCCTCAAATTTCGTGCAACTCAACCGATCGAGCTCCAAGAGGGGCTCACGCTGACGAAGCTCAAATCCATTCATAGACCATGCAAACATAGGAGCCATTTCAATTCAGTAACCAAGCCAGACAAGAGCCATATTGACGAGCTCAACGACTTACGCCGCACTGCCAAATCAGAGCCATTCTCTAACTCAAGCAACCGACGGAGCACGCAGAACCAGCGCACTGACGAGCTCAACGATTCTACACAGCCACGCCTAGGAGCCACTAACTCGTGCAAATCACCGACGGAGAACAAGAACAGATTGACGAGCTCAACGATTCTACACAGCTACGAGCCTAAGAGCCATTTCGACTCCTGTGCAAATCCACCGACGGATATCAACACCGCATTGACGAAACTCAACGATTCTACATAGGCCATGCAGCCTAGGAGTCATTTCAACTCAGGCAAGTCAGCCGATGCAGCCTGGTCAGCTCAACATCTCAACTCAGGCGCCCAATTCATACCATACAGACAAGAAGTAAATTCAAGTCAAGCAGAACAACGCGAAGAGCACAAATAGAGGCAAAAGAAGTAAGGTGAAATAATGAGTATTCATTGAGGAAAAGGCTACATATGTCTTGAGTCCTAGGCCCAATAAAAAAAAAAAAAAAAAAAAAAAGAGAAGAAAAGTATAAAAGTCGACACCGGCAGGAAGACGTACGTGAGATCGCACGCCGTAAGGAGAAGCAGATGGTGAAGAAGGAGCGGACTCTCGCCTCGGGCGCCCCGCCTTCCGTAGATAACCGCCAGAGAAGGACCCTTCATCCTCCTCGTGAAGGTCAAAGTTGAAACTGCGTCAATAGGCATCATGTTCTTCCGAAAGGCGAGCCAAACCCATTGGGATTAGACGCCTACCAATCTTCCAATAACTTCGTCCCAACAGCCACTAAAGTTATTTGTTGATGAAGATCCCCACGCAACCCGCGACACTCCTCATTCAGGCGTTCCACCGAGCTGACCGCCTCGTTAGCCTCACGACGAGCCTCATCCAAAAGCGTCGTCTTATCACGAAGATCGTCTTTGATCGCACGCGCGCCTCTTCCTGTGACTCGACGTCGCTTCGGGACGTGAGTAGCTCGTCCCAACCATCTGAAGTTCATAATCGAGCCGACCGCAGCCTCGCTTCTAGCCTCCACCAAGTCATTCCCCGCACAAATCTCAAATCATCCCGAACCTCCCGGGCCTCGCCTCTCGTCGCTCTCAAGCCATTTCGGGCCTCATCTCCTACTCCGCTCCGGCACGAGCCGAAGTGGTATGCGTTTCAGATCGACTTGAGCTTCACGGCTCTCTGGCCATATCAGCTGCACCTGGCCCTAACTCAGCTAGCTCAGATAGAGGGAAGCCACCTCGCCTTATAAGCCCGGCCGCTTTAGCATGACCTTCGCTTATTTTGGCCTTTCCGCCAAACCTTCAAAATGTGAGCAGCCACCGCATCCAAAGATAGGACCAACATCCAACGCAAGCTCGAAACTCATCTCTTCAAAATGGAGTCAAATATGACAAGGTACGGAACTTGTAGGCGACCCCCTAGAGAGATAGGGCCAAAGCCTCATCAACGGGCAAACAACCGACCTCTTAAGATCAGAATCCTTAAGAATAGACGAGACTGCGCCGCGAGCGCGGCATTCCTGCAGATTGTGAAGTAAAGAATCCCCGTCTCCGCCAACTTGGGGTTCCGGATCTTTCCTCCTCGCCTCTTCCTCCCTTCGAGAAGGCGACTTAACCTTCTCCGTTGGCGGGTTCCAGACGGTAATGGGCGTGATCGCCAACGGCTGCTCAACGGCCCCGCCCGAGGGATCCTCTGCCTCTGCAGCAGACCCTGAATGGGATCGCGAGCTCAAAACTATAGGAGCCATAATCCGTCCCGATGGCGGATATGAGAGATTCGAAGATGAAGATGCCCCCAACTGAACTTTGACCAAAGCCGTCTATCTTCTCACAGAGTGCGAGGTTTTCGCTTCCTACCCGGCTCGAGACCATCTCCAACTGGCCAATAGCTCCCCAGCGGGCTGAAGCAGCCAGAAAATCTAACGGGAGGAACTTTTATAATGGAAGGAGGTGAAGGCCTCAGAGCAGCAGATCGAGTGGACTTCGAACTTGATGGGCCGGGAACATCCTACTTGATAAACTTCGCGTAAGGACGAGAAGGACACTCAGCCAACGCCAACGCTACGGCGTTATCTTCAATGCTGAGATCAATTCGAGCACCTGAGAAGCATGTAGACAGTACAGAATCAGAGATGCCCAGTGACCACACACAAGTTATAACCAAAAACAGAACGAACACTCACGAAGATTCTCGGGGGTAGTCCAAGCCACCGGAACGCCCAGAGTGTCGTCCTTGTCGAGAGGATCATACTCCCAATCAAGAATTCTAACTTAAGAAGCAACGCCCCTTCCATGTTCTACGGGCAGGGAAGATCAAATCACTGCAGGAGCGCCTCTAACGCTTTAGAAAATAAAGAAAGCCCTGATGTCTCCTTCGGGCTGTATGGTAAAGAATAAAGGCGGTGTTGGGACACTAAGCCCCGTCTCGAAGAAAACCAAATAGACAACCAAAATACTCCCAACCATTGGGCGGGAGTCGAAAGGGACACACATTGAAATCAGAAACTTTATGAAGTGGGCAGAGAGAAGCGAAGACCGTTGTCAAGGCCACTTCAAGAAACATTACCATCCTAGGCACAGAGACCACATAGGAGGGTCAAACGCTGTGGGACCACACCCGAACGCCAAAGGGAGGCTGATAACGTCTGGAAAAGACGACCCCATATGAAGGACCGACCTTGCTAGGTCCCACATTTAAAGCATGCTGAACGGCAGATCTCAGATATTCCGTCCCCCTAGGGTATTTAATCAGGTTCACTTTCCCCTTGCCTTTGTCCAAGGGAAGAGGAGGCACCTCGGGAGCATCTCGAACGCCGACTAAACGGCTTGAGACACCACTAGCTCGTTTAACCAAAGAATAGCCGAAGAATCACCATCATGCCAGAGAAGAACGCACTCGACTCCATAATGAAAGGGGATAATGAAAAAACAAAATTCACCTAACCCAAACAACTCGTCATCACCCGGAAGAAATCAAGAAAACAAAGATGCAAAGGACCTTAAATACATAAAAGATTATCCCAAGAAAGACAATCGAGAAAGACTCGCACAAAAAGGCCTTACGTAAGACTAAGAGAAGGAAGTCCAAACTCGCTAAAGGCAAAGAAAGGTCCTGCAGCAAAGGGCACACAGACGTAGGATGTTCGTGGAAAGAAACAAAAGGAAACTCAAAGGAATAGGAGAAATGAGCGCGAAACCGAAGAGCCATCATTATCACAAGACAAATGACTCCGCGACTCAAGCCCTAACTAATCCAAACAGCGCACACGTGAAGCTGCACCCGGCGAGATTACATGCCCTTGCCCACGCACACCGCACACAAGGGTCGGGGGCAACCGACAGGTTCGAAAATAAGGCTCACAGCCCATCCGCTGTGCCCAAGAAAGAGGCCACCCATCGAAACGAGGTCCACTCACGAACTCCCAAGGGAGCAGACATGCCTATTGGAGCATTTAGGCCTTTATGCGCCCAACATTCAAGCCTTTGGTGCCAAATTTATAATAAGGGCCCAACCCGACAATCTAAAAACCAATTATGGGTCTCCTACAGATACGTAAAATAGAATCGCTTCTATTCAAGTCCACTCAAATCTCAATTAATAAGGAAAGAAAGATAATAATGACGATCAAATCGCATCCCCAATAAGGAAGGAAGATTATCCCAAATAAACTCGCTTCTTCTATATCCACTAAATCCGATATCGAGCACAATAAGAAATACCTCATCCAATGGGAACAAATCCTAATCACCATCCAACCTATTGAATGTCTACTATAAATACAAAGTGCCACCGCATCTGAAAGGCACGCAAAACACACGCCAATACTAAGGCCTACAGTCTCTTTCCCCGTAAATAAACCGATTTTAGAGACGGAGCGCCACTCCGCGAAGCCCCTCGCCGACCTCGTCTCATTCCTTGTTTTCTGAGAGCCATACCTTCAAACCCATCGCAAACCAAATTTCGCAAATGATCCTTATTTCACCCGGCGATCCAAGTCCCATTGCCCAAATTTCACCAAGAGGGCCTTGATTCGGTCCAACGAAGCTCACACGCTCCAGCCCAATTCCAGTTGAAAAAGACATCATCAATTATTATTATTTTATGTTAATGATAATGGAGTTATGGAGGTATATTTTTAGTTTATTTAAGTGATACATCTAATTTATTTATTTATTATCCATGTTTATTTAAATATATATCAAAATATCCATTCATTCTCAATAAAAAGTAAAACAGTTTTTCCGGTATAACTATACTAATTTGAATAAAATTAATATATTTTCTTAAAAATAGAAAATGTTATTCATTCGTTTTTTTTGTTTTAGCTTTTAGTTAAAATAAAGATAAATATTTATAAGTCTACGTTCATCATTTATTCATTCCTATTTGTTCTTTTATATACCAATTAGTTTATAAAAATAAAGTTCCAGAAAATTACTTCAATAAAAAGTATATAAAAAAATCGCTTTGCAATGTTCCGTTTTCAGTAAATCAAGTTGTTTAATATAATATTATACTTTATAGTTTACATTTCATAAGAGAGAAACCGTTTACTTCGTAAAATACATATAGAAAAAAAGAAAAAAAAAAAAAGGGAAGCTATGCAGTGAAAGGCCTCGGCCTTAATTTTGAATGTTCCAAATCAATAGATTCTCACATCGGAATGATATTGAACTTAGAAAACCTTTAAAAAAAGGATTATGCCAATTGGGTTCAATGCTTCGATGGTCAACACTTGTTAGAGTAATTGGGCCCACTAACCATCCTTTATAAGGTGACTTTTGTACCTTAGATTACTAGTTGGCTTTGAACCGTTTCAGTTTGCTAAAAACCGTCTGTTTCAACCAATTCAACGGTTTAAAGGCTGGTTTAATCGGTTCGTGACCGATTTATCAGGCCAAAAACATTAATTACAAGTGTGGTATCTGGCGCTTAGCATAAACCCACTCGCTCTAATAAGCCCGGGCGCCCGCAAGAGTCACTGCTCGTCCGCTCAGCGGCCCAAGATGGCCTGCCACTTCAAAACCACGAACCTACCGTAAGGTGCACTTAAACCTGGTAGATCCCGAGTCCCCCCCAACCGGCCACTCACCGCATATGGAAAATACAAAGTATATATTTATCCTCGAATTTCCTAATTCAAACTATTATTTGAAGGATAATCCTTAATAAGGAAAACATATATTATACCTAAAAGGATAACTTTGATAAGGAAAACATATCTTATCCCATAAAAGCGATAATCCTCGATAAAGAAAAACAGATCTATCCCATAAAAAGATAATCATTAATAAGGAAAACATATATTATCTCTAAAATAAGAACGTGAGACTGGGGAACCGAACCCAGTAAATTGGGAAGATCCCCATAGTAAAAGTATGCAATCTCACTATCTCAACCTCCTCCTTCTTCCTCTCTATTGCTGACTTAATCATCGGAGAGGCGACCCCACCATTACTACCGGATCGCCTTGCAGGTTCATTTCGTCAGCAGATGCACCCCAGAGATCGATTTAACAAAATTGTTCTACAATTGGTGTCAATTGTGGGAAATCGAATAAAAAGTCTCGCGACGAAAGTGGCAAGAGCCTTTGGCTCCAACGGCCCAAAGAGCTCCCCGCCACTGAGCCCGATCGATCCCCCATTCCACATATGATTTGGCCGGGGTAGTCTCAATGTTATGCAACCCTATGATCCAACCGCCAGAAGATAAATTCCTCAATTGGCGTCAAGGTAGGAAGAGGAAGAAGAAGAAACAAGAAGGAGTTGCAAAGTCATGTTGACCAGTTGCGGACTCGGATCGGAGAAATCCGTAAACCTAGAAGAGGTATTATCAATAAAGCTTCCTTTAAAATATCCTCTATCAAATATTTGCAATAGCTCACTATAAAAGTCCGGATGGCGCAATAAATGACCTGTCCGGCCCGGTATAGATTACACCTAACCGGTCTATATCAAAAAAAAAAAAAAAAGTCCAGTATGAGGAAAATGATTCATTCGAAACAAAAGATGATAACATCTTAGCTGGTCAAATTCTAAAGTCCGTGGCGTATGGAATCGACCTGTCCTACTAAAGATAGATCAAGATTCAATGTCAAATTTAAAGTCCTGTGGCGCAAGAAAATGACTCCGCCTGGCAAGCATAAATAACTTCTAGCTGGTCAATTCTAAAGTCCGGTGACACAAGAACGACGATCAAATTTCAAGATAGATCAAGATCTACCGGGTCAAATTCAAGTCCGTAGCCAGAGTAAATGACATGCCCGACCTAGCATATCATAGCATCACCGTCAAATTCTAAAGTCCGGGCGGCGCAGAAACCGCCTTGTCCCGCCAAAGATAGATCATATCTATCGGGTCAAATTAAAGTCCGTGGCGCAAGAAAATGACCTGCCCGGCCCAAAGATGGATAGCTTCTAGCCGGACACCCTAAAGTCCGTAGGATATCAATCGTCCTACCCAACATAGATCACATCTAAATGGGTCAAATTAAAAGTTCTGGGCATGAAGAAATGACCCGCCCTACGCATAGATCACACATAGTTGGTCACCCTAAAGTCCCGGTGGCGTAGGAACCGACGTGTCCCGCCTAGCATAGGTCATGACTAGCCGGGTCAAATTAAAAGTCCGGTGACGCAAGAAAATGACTTGCCCGACTCCAACATGCATAACTTCTACTGGCCAATTCTAAAGTCAGGGCGGCAGAAACCGACCGTTCGCTTAGCATGCATCACATCTAGTCATCACCTAAAAAGTCCGGTGACGCAAGAAATGACCTCGCCTGCACATCTAACATTGATAACTTATAAATGGCCAATTCTAAAGTCCGGTGGCGCAAGACGACTCATTCACTCCAAAGATAGATCACATCTAGCCAGGTCAAATTAAAAAGTCCGGTGGCGTGAAGAAATGATCCGCCCGCCCAAGATAGATAACATCTAGTCAGGGTCAATCTGAAGTCTAGACGCGCGAAATGCCTTATCTCGCCCGGCATGGTTAATATCTAGTCGGCCATTAAAGTCCGATAGACGCTAAATGCTCCTATCCGGCCCTGGGCATGGTTAATACCAATCGGCTCGTATCAAAGCCCGTGACGGGCTGCATTGACCGTCCGGCCCGCATGGCTAGCTGCCCAACGGCCACATTAAAGGCCGGATGGCGCTAAATGCCCTATTCGACCCTGCATGGCCAAAGCCCAAATGGCTCACATTAAAGTCCGGATGGCGCTAAATGCCTTATCCCACCGGGCATACTAAAGCCCACCGCCGTATTGAAGTCCTGGCATGAAGAATGATCTATCCGACCAAGATAAATAATATCTAATCAATGTCTAAAGCCCTGATGGTATTAATCGACGATCCTATTTCTAAGATGGCTAACGCCCACCGACTTAGATCAAGTCCGATGGCTCAAGAATTACTTCATCCGGCCCAAGATAGGGGAGCACATCGAATCGGGTCAACTTAAAGCCCGGATGGCGATTAATCGACCTATCCGCCCGACATAGTTAATATCCAAATGCGGCCATATTAAAGTCCTGATGGCGCTTAAATGCCCTATTCCGCTGCATGGTTAATACCTAGCCATTTAGAATAAAGTCTTCGCACTGCCATGACTCGCTCGCCCTAAGATACTAATGCCTAGCCGGCCACATTAAAGGCCTGATGGTGCTAAATGTCTTATCCGACCGCAAGATGGCCAAAAGCCCAACCGGTCACATTAAAGTCCGATGGCACTAACGCTTTATCCGGCCAGACGGGCCAAAGCCCAAATCGACTTATCAAGCATCGATGGCGCGAAGAATGACCTATCCGACGCAATATAGCTATTTAATCGTCAACTTAGCCCGATGGATGATGAATCGACCTATCTGCCCGGCATTATTAACGCCGGGCCGGCTCGTGACAAAGTCCGATGACGCAGTAAATGACCTATCCGGCCCAGTATAGATAACATCTAATTGGTCAACTTACAAGCCCGGATGGCGCTACATGACCTGTCCGGCCATGCCCGGCATGGCAAACGCCCAACCGGCTCATATTAAAGTCCGATACACAATGCCCTATCCGTCCAAGATGGTTAATATCCGCCTACCATATTGGGGTCCGATTGCACTACATGACTGTCCCGGCCCTAAGATGGCTAATGCCCGCCACTAAAGCTCCGTGATGACGCTGAGCATGACCCATCCTGCCCGCATAGTTAATTCTAACCTACTGACATAGCCTAGATGGCGCTAAATGCCCTATTCGGCCCGGCATGGCTAATGCCCAACCGGCTTAAAATAAAAGTCCGGATGATGCTAAATGCCCAAGCCGTCTGGCACTTCCTTGGCGCTAGACTTCTGGCTCTAAGCCGTCTGACAATTTATAAAGGCCGATCAGGCCTGCTGTGCTTTCACTCTCCCCAAGTGTGCTCGCCTTGTTCTCTCAAAGGTGACGAATCAAAGTCGACGGCTAATAAGGCCCTTCAATGATCTCGCCAGGCTTGTCGACTCGTCAGGAAGAGCTACCCAGATTGACTTCTTCAAAAGATCAACAAAACAAAATATTCAACCCCAACGACTCTGGCAACAAAAGGGTATAACAGAGCTATGTAAGGAAAGGGTCGGGTTTAACTCCCGCAGTTCTTCATTGCCAAGAGGGAGCCTATCGTCTCCATCCGCTGATCTCGAGCAATCGACTGATGTTGAGAAACATTAGGTTCACACGTGTTTTATATCCAAACACACGTTCAATACACGCATTAATTCTCTAAGTCTCTTCAACTTTCTCCACTCAAGGTTTAAAAACACCGTATTTTTCCCAACTGAAGAAGTACCAACCTTCGCCTGTGTGAAAAAAATAGCACATGGCTTTTTAGGCTCAAACCCACTGGTTAAGAGGGCCCGCGCCACTGCTTGGCCAGCCTCATGAAGCGGCCCAAGACGGCCCACTACACTAAAACCACACAGGAACCCACCAGAAGGTGCAGTCCTAAAAACCCGTGTGGGATCCCGAGTCCCCCCAGCCGACCACCTCACCGCATATGGGAAAATACACAAAGTAGATATTTATCCCTGAATTTCCTAATCTCTAAATTATTTATTTGGAAGGATAATCCTTAATAAGGAAAAACAGATATTATACCTTAAAAGATAACTTGATATGAAAAACATATCTTATCCCATAAAAGGATAATCTCGACAAGGAAACGTATCTTATCCCATAAAAGATAACTACACAAGTGAAAAACAGATATTATTCCTAAAATAAGAATGGAGATTTGGGAATCGAACCCTATAAATTGGGAAGATCCCCCATAGAAAAAGGTATGCAATTCCTACTATCTCAACCTCCTCCTCCTTCCTCTCCATATTGCTGATCGGAGAGGCGGCCAGCCCACCACTATCGGATCGCCCTTTTTGCAGGTTCACATTTCGTCGTAGATGCCCCGTAGATCAGACGAACAAAATTAGTTCTTACAATTGACGGTTTTTAAAACATTGGTTTTCATACAAAGTTGACCAATATATTATATGTGGTAAGGTAAGACTAGCTTCAGGATCCACCCACGTGCTATGATACTACTTCTTTTTTTTTTTTTATTTTTTATAAAAAACTTGTTATAAACCTCTTTCTATTCATGGCTTGAAAATATTTTTTGGGAAAGGTCATCTCTAGGGTAACTTTGAAAATTAAGCCTCCGAGGTTTTGTGTATGGGCTTCTCCTTCAAAAAATCTCATAGCAAGTGAATGTTGGTATCATAGCACTTGTTATAGAAAACTTGTTAGAAAACCTCTTTCCTATTCACATGCTCTAATATTATTTTAGAAAGTTCATCCCCTAGGGTAACTTTGAAATTAAGTTCTCATGATTTTGTTTATAGGCTTCTCTTCCAAAAAGTCTCATATCAATAGAATGTTGTCCACGAGGATCCACCCATATGCTTTGATACCACTTGTTATAGAAAACTTTTTAGAAAATCTCTTTCCTATTCACATGCTTTGATACTATTTCTTAGGAAAGCTCATCCCTAGGGTAACTTTGAAACTAGTTCTCTTATTGCTTACGCTTCTCCTCCAAAACTCTCATAACTCTTGCTACCACTTGTTAGGGAAAACTTGTTAGAAAACCTCTTTTCTATTCACATGCTTTGATGCTATTCTTGGGAAAGCTCATCCCTAGGGTAACTTTGAAACTAAGTCCTCAAGGTTTTGTTTATGAGTTTCTCCTTCATACAGTCTCATACAAATTGAATGTTGTCAATTCTTATATACTCATAAGCCTTCTTAATTCTAACCAACATGGGATATTGTGGGACTATATATATATATATTTGGGGTATGGAGGGAGGACTAAGGAGTAGGAACTAGTAAGAGGATAAGCAGGGCAGGTCAGCTCTCTTGTTGTTGTTGTTGGTGGTGGTGGTTAATTTGCAAGGAGGAGTTATCAGTTATACATGGATGGTATGAAGCAACTTGTGACTGAGGCAATTCTGGAGAACCTTGAAATTCCAGAATGTTCTCCTCCATGGAAAATCACCCCCGTAATAAAAGTTGGGCTGCGCAGTTGGACCAACCACCTTCTTTCAAGTTCAAAACATAGTGGACGCGGTTGAGCTCAAGTACTGCGGAAATTCCCAAATCCCTGAGTTCCAAGTCTTCTTCAACGACCTGATCTCCAATGACTTCAACACTCTCTTCGCTTCCCTTCCTCCTAACTGCCGATATCATGCTGCCGGGGTACCGGGCTCTTTTCACTCTCGCTTATTTCCTAATTCTTCTTCACATCGTTTATTCCGCTTCCTTCACTGGCTTTCTCGGCAATGCCTAGAGATGGAGAACAGGAGCTCTCCTTCCTGGAACAAAGGAAGGATCTATCATTTAAATGCAGCAGATGAATTTATCGAGGCTTATTCATCTCAGAATCAACAGGACATGGCCCGGTTTTTGGACGCCAGGGCGCAGGAGGTCGTTGAGGGTGGATTGATGATTCTATGTTTTCCAGGCCGCCCTGATGGAACTCTTCCTTCCCACTTCATTGCCAATGTGTTGCTCTACTTGGTCGGGTCTTGCCTCCTCGACATGGCAAACAAGGTAATATTAAATTTAGGACTGACTACTGGTATATGCTGTGCATAGATCAAATTATTTCGTGGATTATGTGGAATAGAATAACCCGGGGTTGAAGCATAATGATCATACGTCTATAGTTCATTGGAGTGGATGACTATCAATTCATAGCCATTACCTTGACACCAAAGAAGAGTTCAACCCAATTAATGCTTTATTTTTGTCCTAATTGATCTTGATTCGACATGATTAGAAGTATATTGATGCTCAAAGGAATAATCTTATTTTTTATTTGATATTTTTCTGAGAATATACGAGCAAATTTACAGTGGAGGACTTTCTAAATCTTTTCAATCATTTTCTTAGAAGTATTTTTCATTGATAAATACTGTATATATATATATTTGATTCCATCCATAAATCTATTTTCTTCCCTATGAGTTCTCACAAGTAAGTCATACATAGGGAAGAAAATAGATTGAAAAAGTAAGGAAATGGCTACCAAGGTAATCTATTTTCATCTTCTTCAAGATATTGTTTAATTTACTGGGGTTCTGTTGCTTTTATTTTGCCTGTTTGATGCTGCAGGGAAAAGTAAGTCAAGAAAAAGTGGACTCCTTTAACCTACCAATGTATATCATGTCTTCCGGAGAACTGAAAGAGGTCATAGACAGAAATGGATGCTTCAGTCACTGGAAGCTGAGAGCCTTTTGATTCAGCTGAGCCGGCCTCTGTACGTTTCCCAAGAGAGATAGTATTGCAGGTGAGGCAATGCGGAAGGACTCATCAAGGAACATTTTGGAGAAGAGATTTTGGAGGAACTCTTTGACTCATACCCCAAGAAAATTGAACAAGAGGATTCTCTCATTCAGTCTATGAAAACAACGCTCTTCTTTGCTGTGCTCAGACGCAAAACAAGCAATTAATTAGGAGCATAATCTTTGGGAATTGATCATCATGGATCGATCTTTACCATGCCTTCCTGTGCCCTTTTCATTATTTATGATCTAATTGTCAAGTGGCGGATATAATATTCATTATATCAATTGATAATATTCATTATAATAATGTTTCTTTACCAGCTTTTTGGCTCCATCAATGTTGGTCCCATGTGAAACTGACCAAAATTGGAGGTTCTCAATAGAAAATAAGAACGAAATTATTATTAATTTTTTATAAAACACAGACTTAGCACATGGTCAGTACCACGGTCATTATATCAAACATGCAACTCGATATTATTTATACCCACATTCAGAATATTAAAAGCACTGAGACACGTTGGCACTGTATATTTATCAACCCCAGAGAATCTTAAGAATATATTGACTTGTCCCCTTTCTAGGCACTGTATATGAAAGAACAATCTCAGTCTCATGTAGACAAGAGGGGAAGAGATCTAGAGAGATGGCACCGGAGAAGGAGATGAGAGACGAATGTGGAGCATACCCAATGAAAAGTGGAGATGGTCTTCATAGCTACTCCAACAACTCTTACTTCCAGGTACCAGCCACAGTCTCTCCACTTAATTAACTACAGTTTGGATCTAATTGTTGATTAGGTAAGTGTTGTTGGGTGTTTGAATGATCGGCTTCTATTGCTCCGACACTACTCTCTGGTAATGTTTCTTAAGAATGGTCTGTATGAACTCAAGATTCCCTATCTTCATCTTCAAAGCAATTTTTGGCTAATAATGTTACTGCTTCTCCATGTTCTTGTAATACACAAACTTTGCTGGCATTATGGCATAGTAGACTTGGCCATCCTCACCAGGTTATCTTAAATAAAGTGTTGTCCAAATTGAAGATTAAGGTTTCTTCTCACTCAAACATGATGTTCTGTGATGCTTGTCAATATGGCAAGTTGCACCAGTTTTCTTTTCCCTCTGCACATACTCATACAACTCAGGCTTTCCAATTGGTATACTCAGATGTATGGGGCCCTGCTCCTCAACTCTCTTGTGAAGGATACCGATATTACATCTCTTTTATGGATGATTTTACTAGATATCTTGGATCTTCCTCTTCAGCAAAAGTCTGATGCTGTTACAATGTTTCTTCAGTTCAATAAAATGGTTGCTACACAATTTTGTGCCTCAATCAAATGTTTGCAAACAGATTGGGGAGGTGAGTATCGTAAATTTCAGTCTCTTTTGCATGATCTAGGAATTGGCTTCATGCATCCTTGCCCTCACACTCATCAACAAAATGGAAAAATTGAACGCAAACATCAAAGTATAGTAGAAACAGGCCTTACCTTGCTTGCAAAAGCATCAATGGATATCAAATTCTGGTGGGAGGCCTTTGTTTCAGCTGTTTACCTTCTGAATAGACTTCCAACTCCCACTCTTGGCCACCTCTCTCCCTTTGAGTCTCTTCTTGGACGAGCACCAGATTATGGCTTCTAAAGTCTTTGGATGTGCTTGTTTTCTCCTTACCTCAAACTCATAACAAGCATAAACTTGCTTTCAAAACTAGCAAGTGTTTATTTTTGGGATATAGTCCATTTCACAAAGGCTACAGGTGTTTGCATCCTTCTGGCATAATTTATATTGCAAGAAGTGTAGTGTTTGATGAAAATTCATTTCCTTACCAGTCCCTTTTTGCTCAATCTGGAAATAAGACTTCATCTCCAGCTATTCAAAGTCATGGCACTCCTTTCCTGACTCCTTCCCTTTCCCCACAGTCAGGTTCAACATATGTTCCCTTGCAATCTCTTACTTTGCATTATGGTTTATCAACTATGAATTCTGCAAACTCATCTCCTGAATGTTCTGAGCATCATACTGATATACCACCAATTATCTCTGTTCCCTTTGTCTCCTCCTCTTCTGGAATCCTCATCCCACTTCCCTAGTATGTCCTTCCAACTTGATGTCTCCCATGGTGGTCTTGAAATTCTTGAGGTTTCCACTATACCTCCAGCACCTACCTCTTTGCCATCCTTCCATCCTATGCAAACCAGATCAAAATTTGGTATTTTTAAACCAAAGGTCTTTGCAGCCACTGTTAATACTGAACCAGAATCTGTTTCGGTTGCTCTCACTATTCCTCATTGGAAAAAGGCAATGGAAGATGAGTTTCATGCTCTCATACACAATCACACCTGGGAGGTACCAAACACAGATGTTCCTCGAGTTGTTCAATGCAAATGGGTTTTTAGAACCAAGTTTAAGGCAGATGGTTCTTTAGACAAGTATAAAGTTCGATTGGTAGCCAAGGGATTTCAACAAACAACAGGCATGGAATTTTAAGAGACTTTCAGTCCAGTTGTTAAAGCTTTGATACAATGTTGAAGAACAGAACAGAGTATGTTGAAGAAGAAAACAGAGTGAAAACCTAATTGAGTAAGAATAGGAAATTCTCAGAAAATTCTTCTTACTTTTATTAAACTAAACTAAATGAACTTATATACAATTGAGAAGATTCCAGAAGTAATTAGTTACAGATTTTATTTCTCTAATTAACTGCTCATGCACTTTGTATTGCAGATGAGAAGTAGTTTGTTGTTGACTTGTTCTTGTCTAGAGCATGAAATGCAACACTCGACGTCAATGAATAGTAACCGTATATGTGAACAATAATGTATACGTGAATAGTATGTATAAGTGAACAGTATCACATGAGAAAATAAATATAGAAAAATAGAGAATACCAGATTTACATGGAAACCCTTTTGTATGAAAGGGAAAAACCAAGGGACAATCTCCAAACAATTCTTCACTAACACAAAAGTGGTATACAGTACAACTCCCAAGAATATACCGATCTTGGGGTATACTCAAGAAATTAGAGATAACCTCACACTCCCTTAGTGTGGAAATTTATCAATTGAGAATATCCCTCTCAACCTTCTCTCTAATATTTTCTACTCTCTCCCCTTCTTCTCCCTCAATCTCTCTTGGATTTGTTAGGGTAAATTTCTAAGCTTCTCACTTGCCTATTTATAGGTCAAGGGAAGAAGATATCTTGCTCAAAACATGAAGGCTAAAGTTAGAAAACAAGGAGACATGCTTTCATGTTTTATAAAAGTATGTCTCTTAAAAAAAAAAACAAATGGGGATGGATCCCATCAAGTGTCGCGTAGTAAGAGGAGTGGTTATGAACCCTGTAGACAATTAATAAACCATCCCAAGTGGTGGGGAGAGCCCCAATTAGTAAAAAAAAGAATAAATATAGCCATAATTTGATTGTTCGTCTATGTTGGGTTGGACAGGGTTCTGAGCTTCAAAATGATATCCATTAAAGAAGCAAAATATAGATTACAGCTATCACAAGATAGTTCTGAAAGTGTCTGCTATGTGTAAATAGTATTGCTACTAATATTGCAGCAAAATGGGTGGTCATTTTATAGTGTTTATTTGAATTGTTATATACATGTAACTTTATCTGCTAGCTATTGTTTCTTAGAGAGAAGTTGTGAACGCTTCCAAGCAACTTGTCACTGAGGCAATTGTGGAAAACCTTGACATCCTAAAGTCTTCTCCTTCAACAACCATAAGGGTGGCTGATCTGGGTTGTTCAGTTGGGCCTAACACCTTCTTGGCTGTGCAAAACATACTAGAAGCCATTGAGCTGAAATGCCAAAACCAAGGACTACTCAAATCCCAAATCCCAGAATTCCAAGTCTTCTTCAATGACCAGACCTCCAATGACTTCAACACTCTCTTGTCATCCCTCCCTCCCAATAGGCCATACCATGCCGCCTGCGTTCCAGGTTCTTTCTACTCTCGCCTGTTTCCCAACCACTCTCTTCATGTTGTCCATTCATCCGCCTCCATTCACTGGCTCTCAAGAGTGCCAAAGAAGGTGGTGGACAGAACTTCTCCTGCCTGGAACAAAGGAAGGATTTATTACCTAAATGCTGCAGATGAAGTTGTTGAGGCCTATTCAGCTCAGTGTGCAGAGGACATGGGCCGGTTCTTGCAGGCGAGGGCAGAAGAGATTGCAGATGGTGGATTGATGATCCTAATCTTTTCAGCCCGCCCAAATCAAATTCCTCATTCTCAACTCATTGCCAATTTAATCAATGACATGTTGGGATCTTGCCTCATTGACATGGCCAAAAAGGCAAGGAATGGTAGTTAAGATACACACCCAGCCTTTTGAACTGAAATTACCGAATTTTAAAGAAAATAGAGAGGAATTTTTTTTTGAAGGAAAATAAAAAATAAGTTTAAACTTAATAAATTAATTTTATATGTTTATTCAAACTCATTTTATTTGTTTTTGTTTGTTATACAAGATTAAGAAATTAAAAAATATGTAAAATTTTGAGAAATTTTGATTATATTTGATTTTTGATTATATTTAATTTCAATGATGAAACAAAATATGAGAAAATAATTTTTCTTAGTATTTTTTTTCTTTTCCTATTACT